>VWZS01011033.1:15253-43199 GCA_013397075.1 Rhabdornis inornatus | reverse complement strand
GAGTTGGGAGGAGTGCCACGACTGCAGATACCGGGCGGATGCAGAATCGTGAAAGTGAAACCACAAGAAAACTGTTTTCTACTTTCTTGTGGAAAAAATCCCTATAGCCTAACAAGAGGAAGCTTCTCACTCCAAAGTGAGCGGAAGAAGGGACTGTTTGAGTTGGGAATTAATTGAAGCAGTTTCTTGTATGTTTGTTCTGTTGTTATGAAGGTTAAGAAAGGGAAGGAAAGAGTGGTCTGACAATCTTATTCTGGATTTTTTTTTTCCCTTTTGTGTAGTTAATAAATTTCTTGTTATACCCTCTTAAGTTTTAGGCCTGCCTTGCTTCTACTCCTGGTTCTGTCTCACAACAGAAAATTAGTATATCTTAATTGGCAAATCAAAACCATGACAGTTATGCATAGTGTTAACTTGCATACTTAATTAAAAGTTTGCAAGGTGTCAGAAGAGCTCTTGCTGTGACTGCAATGACTCTTGCTTTTGGTTTCTGCATTGGAGCCACGTCAGGCAGACGGAAAATTTTGCCTTTGTTTTGCTCTCACATTCTCTAACATTAGTTCAGCGTCAGTTGCTACTCCAGTCTTACATGGAAATAAAAGTGAACACTGTTCTTATTAGTATATACTTCTTAGAAGGAGGCATACAGAAAATACATTATACTATATAAAATTTAGTAACAACTTTCACAGATGGATGGTTTTTCTAGAAATACAGGAAAAACAATACTCAAAAACAATGAAGTTCTTGTTAATGTCTCCTCTCAATCTTTTTTCCACCTTTAGATCGAGATCAGAAGACTGTTAGCACCAGTGGCTTGAAACTGGAGGAGAATGGTAGGAACTCTATTTCTGTTGGCAGTTCAGATGGAATGATGGAAATAACAGAAGGGCAAATAATAACTGATACAATGCAAGAGGTGTCAGTGAGTGATCCATCTGAGCATGGGGAGGCAAAGAACACATCCAAGAACTCTGTCAAGGTATTGCTCATATACAGTTTACCAGTGTTTGGAACAATGTCCTAGAAGCACAGTGGGGAGTTTTTTAAAGTTCCTATTCATATCTTAAGTGTGTAGAACACTGTCTGGAAAACTGACAATTTATATCTGGTTTCTAGAGCCAAGGCTCTTAAAAATTCTGTATAGCTTTAAGAAAGATGTAAGGAATACCTTTTCCACAAATTATTTAAGTCAGATAAAGGTATTGAAATGTGTTTTCCAGCCTTAAGAAAGTACCCTTCTCAAAGTGAAAATGTCAAATCTCTGTTGTGAGGATACCTGAATAGCAGTGAGCAGTGTGTGTTGGCAGAGGATGGAATGTGTGACCTGAATAATGGAAAAGATGCAAAGCACTCTATGCTTTATCCTAAAAAGAAAATGTAGATATAGGTAGTTATTGAAGCTAAGTATTCAAAAGACTTAGAAGTGTTTCTAGAATAAACCAGATGTGATCTTTTTATTATTTCTAAGCTATTGACTGTATTTTTACATAGTACAAATGAATGTTCCTAGCTGCCATTCCAAAACAATACAGGCATTCTGAAAGTTGGTTGGTTGGTTTGGGGGCTTTTTTCATTTTGTTTTTTTTTCTCTCCTTACTTTCTTACCCTGTACTATACTCTCTCTTTATTAAGGTGTCTTTCTTGCCTCTTTTTATAACATGGTGAGACCATGGAATATCTTAACTTGGAAGGGATTCATAAGGGCTGAGTCCAATTCTCAGTGTCCTTGTTAGCTTGTAAAAACTTGTTTCATCCTGATCTATTGCTTAAGAGACTCTATAACTTTCCTTTTCCCTCTGTGTTTCTTAGAAACTAAGTGAAACAAAGGAGAGAGTTCTACAAAACCCGAAGGCTTCTTTGTCTGTCAGGTAAGAGAAGAATGGCAAGTATTGGTCTGAGCCATTTGAGATGCCTGTAAGTGTCTCATCAATGATCAATGCTGCTCCCCGCTCATTTTCTGTCAGCATTGTCCTTGCTGATGACAACCTCTGACCATCTGCGGAAGACAGTTTAGTGCATGTGGCGTGTCGTTATGACTCTTGTTCAAGTTTATGTCAGATCAGACTACCAAATCTTTTGCCAGTGTCTGTGATGAGTGTGTTACTGGGTTCTTTACAGGCTCTAAGCTGTTTTTTAGAAGAAAGTGTAAGTAATTTGTAAACTTACAAGAGGTAAGTTCTTTCTCCTTTCCCTTTCCCCAGTCCCCATTCAAGTGTATGTAAAAAACAGAATCACAGTAGTTTTTGGTATGCACTGAAATAAGGGGAACACTACTTGGTATGAACTACAGTAAATTGAAAGATAATTCATGTGTTTTTGTCCTGGTATTTTCCTAGGTCTACAACTTTTGTGCATTTAAAGAGAAAGGGGAAAGCTGTTCCATCAACTTCACCTGTTTCATCTCAGTATCTGGGATCATTAAAGGTGTTAGAGGATAAATGCATGCAGAAGAAAAGTTCAGAATTCAACAAAGTAGATAATATAAGGGCAGCTGTTTTTCAGGTAGATTTTAAAAATGAAAAAGCCAACCAACAAAATTGTGCATATAAAGGTCCTGATACAGGGGTCAACACCTCATATTTACTTGAAATCAGTATTTTTTATCACATTCATTTCATTTGCTTACAGGCATATTAATCCTTTTAGTCTGTTGGCTGTGCCTTTTTCCTCTATTACGAACAAAAAGCTCAATGAAAGGGACATAGTGTTTTTGTGTGGTTCATAATTTATTGTGTCAGACTGTTTTCAGGCACATATTTTCCATTATTTCTACTTCATCCTTAGCATAAGTGTGTACTTACAATTTGTTTTTTTTCTTGATATGTTCTATTCAAATGACATTCAGGAAAAGAGATAAAAAATCCTGTACTCTTTCCAGAAGAATATCTATGTAAATTCCTAGTGGAATTTCACAACAATTATTTTTGGGGTTTCAACAGATTTTTGCTGATCTGTTTGAGAGCAACTCTTATTAACAGGCACTCTTCATATTGGTATGTGTTTTTAATACTAGTTACAGTCCTAAAACAAATTTTAGACCCTTAAATCCATATTTATATTGTCTCCACAGTTTTTGAAGGAAGAATAATCTTCACTTAGGACACTTTTATCTTTGAGCTGCATACCAAATATACAGTTAATTCTTGAAAATTTAAGCCTGATTCTGCAGATGGCTCATAACCTTTTATGGCTCCCTGAAGTTTCACTTTTCCCAGTAGGATTTTATTCTCTTTAATTATAGGTATTTTCAAGAGAGACAACAAGTGTAAATAATATTTCTATATGCCAAGTGATAAGAATCTTTATTCCATTCTTCTATTTAATTTATGCTTACGTTTTTGTTGGTGTTTCTAGGGAGATGCTTTTTAAAAGATATTTAAACTTTTCTAGATTTTGTAGCTGTGATTTTAGAACCGTAGATTTTTTTTTTTTTTATCACAATTTTCGTGTGATGACAGCTTAGTTTTCCACATGGGATGCTTATTTAACTAGCACATGGAAGAACTAAGAGTAATTTTGGTGGTCATTATATTGGTGCTGCTCTTTACTTATACCTTAAAAGGAATTTTAAAATATTTTAATGATTCTTACAGAACTGGTTGGAAAAGAAAAAGCTGCTTCTACTGGAATTAAAGAGAAGTGAAAAGGAGAAAGCTGAAATTCTAAGGAACAATACTGAAAAGGTTTGTTTACATTGTTGTTTAAAAAGAAGTTTACAAACTGTGATTCTTTGAAGTGTGCTTCCTGCCTAAGTGCATCCCCCTGCTGTTGTAAGGTATCTGGTTTTCTCCAAATAGCACGAGGTGATGTGAAACAATAAATGGCATGTCCAGCTTGTTAAGGTTGTAGCAAATGGTGTCTGTTCAATGCTTCCTACACATTTATATAAAGTGTGTTAAAAATGTACTTCCTAGATTGATATTCGAGTTAGTTTACAAAGACCTTGGGATGCTCGACTCTTAAGTTGCTAAGTTTTTTTTGTGCATGAGAACATGAGGCATTCACTCCCTGCCTCAAGAGATGCTCACCTAGAGAGGACTCTGTCTTGGATAGTATTATGCACATTCTTTGATTTGGCTTTTAAGTATTTAATATGTTTCACTTCTAAGCACTTAACATGCATTTCATATCCTTCTACACATATTTTGTGGGAGCAGTTAGTATCATTCAATTAAATTTAAAATGGGCATAGAAAAAAGCTCCCTATATATGCTTAAAGTTTAATTGTAATCCCTGCAATGTGGTCAGCAAATCAATGTCTGTTTCTTCATTGCTCCATTTAGAAATAAGTTTAAAGCATACTGTTTCACTTAGAATTTTATGCTGAAATTGTTTTAAATGTAGACTTTTATTTCCAATCTAGAAAGAAGCACTTAAAAGAGAAGAATCAATTGCATGTTATGAAGCCTGGAAAAAAAAGAAAGCGAAGGAAGCAAAGAAGTTAAGTGAAAAAAAAAAGCTTGAGGCACTTGAGGAAAACAAACCAGTGGAACAGAATAAGGAAAAAGCAGAAGCTGCACAAGCGGTGATGTGAAATATGTACATAAATGTGTATTTGAATGTGGTTCAGGAGACGATAAAAAACAATTTTGATTAATCCAGAAAGAGATGGAAATAACCTAGAATCTTAAATCTAGACATGCTTAGTTTTTGAAGGAAGCTTGTATTAGGTTTGGTTCTGTCAGAAATATCTAATGTTTACACTTGCAGACAAACAGGCTTTTATATTTGGAGTCTATTAACTGAGCATAAAATAAACTTCATACAAGTACATTAGCAATTATCTATTACGTACTAGAAAAATAAGATTCTTTTTAGGTACAGTGATACCCACTTCTGAGCAATTCTACAAGCAAATATGCTAAAATTAGAATGTGTAGAAATTACAAAAATAATGCAGAGTAGACTAGTGGAGTATTGACAGAAAGGTGAGAGGTAAGATTTCTCATGTATCTGTGTTTGTCTTTAGGCATTCAAAAAATGGAAAGAAAGAAAAGTGGAATATTTAAGAGAACAAAGCCGGAAGGAAAAACAGTCTGAAAGAGTGAGGAAGAAGATAGAAGAGGACCTGGTTGCAGAGAAGAGGAGAGTCAGTGTATCAGCAGTTGAAAAATGGTACTTCTCCATTGTGTTTGCTGTATCATAGATTCCAAAATCCTTGCTTATAAATGTAATAGGTCTTCTGTGAATACTTGATGTGCTTGTAATTGGAAGACAATGGAATACTTGCGATAGACTTCATTCCCAATGGAGACAAAGTCTAACAGTGAAAACAAGCTGTGCAGCTCTCTTCAGTTTATTAATTTAGTTGCTTTCCTCCCCAAGAGGATATTAACTAAGCCTAGGCAGAGATACTGCAAATGAGAAAATTCATTAAGTAGTATTGTGTCTTATGTGGTTATTTTCATGCTTCATTACTAAGCCATAGGAAGGAAGGTAAATCTTTAAAGTTTTGTGGAATACAATGTAGGAATACAGATGCAGGAAAAAGGAAATGAGAGGTGTCTGCTGGAGATATTCTATACTAGTTTTACAAGCCAAGAGTTTTCACAGACAATGCACAACTTCGTTACCTACAGAAGTCCAGGTTTTATTTTATTTTTTATTATACTAAATAAGGGAGAACAAGGTACAGAAAAGGTGATGTCATAATAGATAGAGTAGTAGATTGATTTATACCTTGGTGATGTATAAAAATGGACGTGGAAGATTTTAAATCCATATTCTCAATCTTTTATTAAAAGTATAAAATGCATATTTTGACTCAATTTACTTAATTGGTCACAGATGCAGCTTTTAGTCTGTACATGATGACCTCTTGCTCTTCCGTCTCACTATGCAGGAATGAAAAGAAGGAAGAATATATAAAGAAGAAGAAAGTAGAAAAATTCATAGAGAAAAGAAAGCGAGAAAGGCAACAGGCAAAGAAGGAAGAAAGAAGTGAAAAGGCTGTGGAGGAATATGAAAGATGGCTGGTATGTTTGGTTGAGTTTTTTGGGGTTTTTTTGCATTTTGTCAAGACCAAAATGTTTGATGTAGTAATGAATGTGAGCACCTGAGTATTGTAATACTCGTGCGCTGTTACGAGAGAGGCCAGACGGTGGCAACGTTATGTTACTTGTCCCCCAGAATTTGTGAGCAAAATGCACGGTGCACTTAATATCTGGCATACATGGAAAATACATTCTCCCTACCTGCATATCATAGAGTTTTCAATTTCCGTTAGCCTTCAGTTTTTGCCGTTCCATATCAGGAGCAACCACCTCTGAAGGGCCAGTTATCCAGAGCACAAAACCTTCAAAGCCAAACAGCATCACCAGCTGCAAGAGTCAGTGCGTGTACATTCAAGGAAGCGCTGAAAATGGAGACTGGGATACCTCACAGCTGCTAAAAGCATTTTTATTGAGGTTCAAGATGATTTCCATTTGCAAGAATGGGTGGGACTCTGATGCTCCTGATTACATTTTTCTCAGTGTCTCAGTTGTAAAGCAGTAAATTAATCCAGTACTCTAGTCCCAGTAATAAAGCAGGGTTTTTTTCCTTGCTGCAGAAAGACAAACTAGAAAAGAGATCACTAATATTCTT
The DNA here is from genome assembly GCA_013397075.1 of Rhabdornis inornatus. Taxonomy (NCBI): domain Eukaryota; kingdom Metazoa; phylum Chordata; class Aves; order Passeriformes; family Rhabdornithidae; genus Rhabdornis; species Rhabdornis inornatus. The sequence continues at coordinate 36,611 of VWZS01011033.1, read as the reverse complement.
AGCATGTTGTTTTCTTAAAGGTATGTGACTTGCCAGTTAAAGAAGAACCTGTTTTAATTCCCCACCCTGTGACACAGTCTTTCTTCATACTGATTGTCAAGGCTTCTAGTTAGAAAGTGTTTCTTCTGTTGTCTCTTTTGTGTGATTTCTGCCATGTCGTGTACATATGGTCTCTGTTGCCATTTTTAAAAATGGGATCTTGCAACCCAGCTGTATTAAGGTCCTTACAGTATTTCCTCTTCTTGTCAATAGCTTAATTTTTTTTTTCATTTTTTTTTTCAAGAAGGGGAGGCAGTCAGGCAGCTATACAGGTCTGGGACAGGTTTAGAGGGCAGTTGCACAAAACAGCAGGAGCCTGCATGTTTTCCCTTCTCTCTGTTTCCAAACTTTTTTAGTCTTAGGTTTAGATCTTTTAAGATATTTGACCTGGTCCGGTCCCTGGTAGAAATATCTCTCATTTCTGTAATCACTGATAAGAAGTTTTTTTTCTGGTCCCCATTGTCAAGAGATTTTCAGCTCAGTTTAGCAGATGATTAGTGTCTGATTTTAGGTTATTTCTTGCTCTACCAGTATTCACAATTGCCATTGTGAATAGGTAGGGAGTACTGTGCTTTGAGCAGTAACTAATGCACTGCCCTGGTATGCTCTGCTTACTGAGAGTGTCCTAATTAGCTTAGTTGTACCAAAGCGAGAATGTTACTTCTCATTGTACATTTTACTTCCTTGCTGTCCTGGACTCTGTATGAAGGTGAAAAAATTACCCCTTTTTTTTGGGAGTGAAAGATGCTCCCTAGGACAGGCTCCCCCATTCAAATTGTCTGTGAATTCCTGAGGTCATCACTTCAGTGGAATTGATTATAAAAAATTTAGTGATTGGAGGAATGACCAGATGTAACTGGATATACATGTGCCTACATGAGAAATAAGCAAGTGTAGGATGGGATAAATACTGAACTGGTTGGCGGAAGTACCTCTAAAATGATCCCATTTTCAGTGTCTGTGTGCAAGTGTTAACTAACATGTCTCATGCCCAGTCTTCACATTTTTACTTTCAGAATTTGTGCTTTTTGCAGCTTACACACCTTTATTTGAGAAAGCATATTGGGAAATGGCTCTGTCATCATTTTTGTATTTAACACAGAATATTGTCTCACTTTGTACAGTTACAGAAAAAATACAGACTATTAATGAACTGCAGGAGGGAAACACTGTTGTCATTGTATTACCAAGGAAACTAGATGACATCTGCCTGCGGGTAGATAGGCATCAGATCTGAGGGCAGTATTTGGAAGCCTTTTAAAGAGTATTCTTTCAAGTAACAGGATTTTTTTAAGGGAGATAAAATAGTAGTGATATAGTGGGAAGTATTCTAATATGTTTTCATTAATATTCAATGGAAATAAATGTGTAAATTCATCCTCAGCTTTCCTAAAATGTGTTGACCATAATGCATGGATAAAACAGACATTAAAATCTCATTGTAGTTCTTCTATAATAGAAGAACCATTCTACTTTTATTTTAATGGAAATTCTGTTACTTCTGCTTTTAGAGGTCATTGTGTGAATGTTTGATAGCATAAGTACATAGAGAAGATTACTTTTTAAGCCTGGAAATAAATGCCCTGGAAAAGGCTATTAACACTTGTAAAATACTGACATAAAAACGATAATCTTGAGGTGAGATGCTTTACTATTGCCTGGAAATTCAAGCTTCTGATTATTTTGTTTCTCTCCTGTCATTTGCTTCTTGCTACTCACCAAGAACTCTTCAAGCCGATCTGGCTTGATAAATGATAATTTTTTACTTGCTGCATAATACCGGTGCCTGACAGTTGTCATTGACATGCACCTATTCTGAGGAGTGGAATGTGGACAAGAATCACATAGAAAGTTTATAATGACAGGTCAGTTTAGTTTCCATTATTTCTGAGATACTAATGTAGATACTTCTTTGCTGTGGATAGAAGTATCATCTCTAGGTAAGTTATGTTGTCCATTTTCTGTGATAAAATCAACCTACCATGAGTCGCTGAGAAGTAAGGCTGATCTCAAGTAGTTCTTGAAGACCAGGATAGTAATGTTGAAAGCCTTAGAAGAAGTCTGACACTTTACCTTGAATTTGAGCGTGTGCAATGTCTATTTTTTGGCATTGTAAAGCTGTTTAAAAACATCAAGAAAGGATGTACTGGATAAGTCCCATGGATTTGTTGCTTTTCTGGGTTAGAAATAGCTGAAGCGGGTTCTTAATTTCATGTAGTTTAATAGGTTCTCTCTGAAAATACTTTCTATATCGCAATTTTCATGGCCTGTCATTGCAATACGTTAGAAATCAGGCTGCTATTGTTACTCATCTTAAGTGTTGTCAGTCTTCTGTAATATCTAAAATTCAGTTTCTATGTGGCAGCCATACTGCTGAATAGTGTGCTCTTCCCAGAATTTGATAAGTGAAAAATGTATTCATCTTACTGGGCTATCAAGTAGGAAACTTCCACAGAAATCAAGCCATACACTTGAGTTGATCTAGTGTAAGACAAGCTACAGTCACTGGTTTAATCTTTCACTGTTTCTGTTACTCTTCTTCAATTAGTGCAAATAACATATTGTTTATTGCTCTATGGAATATTTTATCAGTTTTGTTTTGTGAGAATTTGCCCTAGTTACAACAAAAACATAAAAACTCGGTGTATGTTGAAGACAGGGAGAGACCAGTAGATCTTCACTTTGATTTTAATCTTTTAATAAGCAGTTAAATTAACTCAGGACTCTTTCCTTGCCACTGGGATTAATTAATGAAAATTGGATCTTTAAACCTAAACATTCAAAACTGAAGCACAGTTAAAAAATCCAAAGCAACTTCCGTTCCTTCCAGGGTGGGTGTATGCTTTATTTTTGGTTGTGGTTTTTCATACTTGAGTCTGTTGTGCAAAATGTATTCAGTAGGGAGTGCTTGATAAGAATAAAATATGCACATTCCTTTGTAGCATGCAATTTCTCTAATACTTACAACACTGCTGCAATAAGTCTTATTTTGAATGAGTTTTTACTTACCAGTCTTGGTATACATATCCTTGTACAATATAATTATATGATTATAGATACAGGGGCATGTATCATATATGTATTCCATTAGAACATATTCTTCCCAAGCTCATCTGTACTGCTTGACGTATCTTGGTGTCTCTTTTGAAAAATAACACTGATAATGCAGACTACTTTTCTCTTAGGGTACTAAACAGTTCCCTTCAAGAATTTTAGAGTATCTTGAATTTGTTTTAAAGACCCAAAGCCACTAGTTGTGTTCACCTGACGAAATCTCTACAGAAGGAAAAAGAACGCAAAAGTGATGGATGAGAAGAGTCAGAATGTAACAGTGCTGCAAGCCTAGTTTGCCTCAATTACTCCACATGATCCAGAAAGATACAGTTTGTACAGAAAGATAGTATTTTTTATTAGACCGTGATGAACTTCTGTATTGCTTATTTTAGCAAAGGGCATTCCTTTTCCATGCAAACCCTGCCTTACTTTTAATCAGCCTTACTAGTAATGGCATGAAATTATGTTTAGCCAGACCAGATGCTCCTAACTGAATTGGATCTTCAGATTTATGTTGACAGAGAGCTGAAGGGCACAGATTAAAATCATAATTATAGGGTTGATATTTCAGTGTGTTGCTTTGCTTTTTACAATTTTTGGACACATTAGTAGTTTGACTGCTATATATGTGTAAAACAGGAGAAAGCTTCACTCAAGCTCCCTTTTTTGCAGTAATGCTTCCACACCCATTTTCCACTCTTCCCTCAGCCAATTACCTATTTCCCTGCTCACATATGAGTAACAGGCAAACAGTGCCAGCATCTTGGGAATTTGTGGATATATGGTGTCCTTCAGAGGACTAGGACCATGGGTTATATGAGAGTAGCGGCTGTCTTACAACTGTTCTCAAGGAGCAGTACTTTCACTGCAGCACAGTTTATACATGTGAAAATACAAAACTTCTTTGGGTGCTTCAAAATATTAGCTGATGGGCTGCAAACTATGAAAGAACCAAGGTTGGATGTGGCACAGCTAATGATGTTTTTAAGTGGGCATATCCACATTGCATCTTTACTACTATATGTTTGCCAGTTGTTGATCTTAGGAATGGATGTACCGTTCATGTGTGAGAAAGCCAGCTGCTCAAGGACCTCTTACCCACCCATCACAGAGGGCACTGTATATTGTGCTCTGGTCTATATGGTCAACCTTGGTTCCAAGAGAAAACTACTTTTAAGTAAGAAATATGCACCTGTATGCACCACCAACCTGCAAGGAAAAGTTGCGCCCATAGGGAGCTCGCCAGTGTGCTAAACTGCTAATGTAGATGCACCTTTAGATGCTGGTCCTCTTGAGGGTGAAATGGCTGTCATCTTTGCAAAGAATAATGTTTTATGTAGAATAGAACTGATTAGAAATTAAAAAATAATTATAAATAATTGCAACTAAATTTCTGAATGACAGCTCTCTTGAAAAATCATTAGTTAATGAGACACAAGAAGTGTTGCAAGTATCTTGCTTATCCCTCATCATCCTAATTGCCCCATTGCTGTTTGAAACAATGGAAAATAGAATTAGAGCCTTATGTGCTTATAACATAAGTTAGGTAGAACTTTGTTTAAAATGAAATTGTTTAATTACCAGTTTGTTCTAGTACATGGCAAGTGTGATTTAATAAGTACAGAAAGTTATAAGGATGCATTAATGTTCTCATTATATGAGAGCAACATATTTTGCATTATGATTTAGGTATCCTCTTAAAGAAGTAATTAGTACGAGACTAACTACATACAAGACCAATATAGTTCCTAATCCAGTAGGCCTTTTTCTGGGTTTTTTTGTTTAGACAGTGGACAAACCTAGCCCATCCTTGACAGTCACTGTAATTGTAAATTACGCCCGACATGCAGCCTCTTGTGTTGCATTTTGCAGTGTCTGGGACTGAATTGCTAAAAGTGATGCACCAAGCTCCAGAAGTCAAATTTCCATTGCATGTTTACTTCTCATTTCACACAAGAAAGGCATAACAATGATTGTAACTTTTCTGTTAGTAGAATTGTTGTTGGGGGGCGGGGGGTGGGTTTGGTTTGGGCTTTTTTTCACACATCTTTTTATTCTCAGGAAAACAAAATTAGGAGAAAACAGCTTGAGAAGAACCAAAAGAAGTTGCAGGCTGTCCATGGGAATGAAATGAGTCCTCCTTGGAGGCCACCTGGCAAAGTCACATATTCTAATAGTTACTGAGTAGTTTATTGTCTTCCAGAAGAACAGATAGTCTACCAAGTTCTGTCAAAAGCCAGCAACTTATGTTATCAGCTGATTTTCACTGAAGCCATTTTATGTGTTACATTCTTTCTTTTTAGTTTATTTGTTCTCTGCAGTTTTAATAAACCTGTTACTAATTTGCTTTGCTTTAGAAAATGTAATAATTTTTCAAATTCCACATTTAAATTAATTTTGCTAATTTTCATGTTATGTCCTGCCTTTCTGGCGAAAATTTGTATCCAGGATACATAAAGCTGGACTCTGGGGGTTTTTTTCACCCAGTAATTAGCAGAATGGTTATTTTTAAGTTGTTAGACCACACTCTAATTCTTGAGTTAATTCTTGAAGAAATGATATGAGGAGGCTGTGGGGTAAGGATAATGGGCAAGGAGATGTTGGCTGTCTTGTGGTGGTAGATGACAAAAGGTAAAGGAGCATGGAATCAGAATGTCATTTTCATTCATTAATATACAAGATACAGAGAAAATATATATATTGCAGATATGTGAATACAGGGCTTTCATAAGCCCCGGGTCTGGCTCTGGCTGTTCCATCATAGCAGGCCAGGCATTTTTTCCAGCAGTAGTGGAGAAAAAAGAAGGAATCTACTGCCAGCAGAAACTTTGAAGAAGCTGAAAAGATGCCCAGCCAGAGCAGCTTCAGTGGCCCACCTAAGCGGTAGAGTAAAATTACAGACAGCAGCAGGAGAGATGAGGGACTGCAGTCGTGGCAGAGTGCAACAGAATTGCCAATTCAAAAGTGGCACATCCGGATTTTATGAGAAAACACTAAATTATTTCAGGCCTTCAGATTGGGGTGGTGGTGTGCATCATTGGTGCTCTGGGCTTTTAGCACTTGGAGCCTTGAATTTGGTTTTAGTCTGTTAAGAAACTCCAACTATAGTATCACAGGAAAATGAAACTCGTAGCTGGCACCAGAGTTTATTGTACAACAGACCTAGAGAGTCTGAGACAAGGCAGCCTGTGAGAAAGGTATTGTCTGGATCTTTATTTTAGCGGTGTCCAGCTAGAGGAAGCAAGGAAGGTCCCAATGCTGAGAGGTTGTACTTGAGGGATGGAAATGAAAAGTGTGGTGGAATTAGTGGCAGAAATCAAACAGTTTGTCAGGTGTTTTCCTGAACTGAATGCTGCATCCTTACTGACTTTAAGCCTTTCTGTAACTATGTAGAAGGTTTTAACAGAAGACAGGAGAAGATGTTGGTGACATCTTTCAGAGGAATGAGGAGTAGCTCAGAAATTCACAACTTCTCAATTAGGAAAAGATGCTGAAGTCTGTAGACAAGAGAAAACAGCTGATATGTTTAACTTTTAGAATAAAATTTGGGGAGCTTTATTTAATGTTATATTGTAAAAATTAGGACATGTTACAGCATAATGCAAATGTCATAGAAGAATTAGAACAATATAAACATATGTACATAAATGTATAAAAATATACATGTATCTGTATAGATCCTATCTATATGTTTATTGATGACAGAGGGAAAAATACTTCATATTTAATAAAGTATATTTTAGTACAATAGCCTCAATGTTTTCATTGGATTTTGGGATACAAATCTTTAAATAAAGCTTTAATACATGGAAACTAACATACTGTAATACATTGAGCACCCATTCCCATATGCTGATTTCTAACCAAACAACGAAGGAAAAACAACAGGAAAAAAACTTAGAGAAAGGGAAAATATTTTAGCTCTCCTCTATCTATTTCACTTTCTTGGAGAAGCAGCTGGAGAATCACTGCAAATAAATGATACTTTGGGAAAAAACTTTCTTAGCTACCCTGAATTCCTCTATACTTCTTAGCACTTGTAATACTGAAGTATAATGAGATATGCAGAGGTGATTTAGCACTGAGCCTAACTGCTGGACTATGTTCTTGGTTGAAATGGGATCTGGAAAGATTTATATTGCGAAAGATTTATATTGCAAATGATCAGCAAGCAAAATGAATAGCAGTGAGTGAAGCAAATGGTACTGTCATTATTAAATCTGTAATTTGTAGAAACATTAGTGGTTATGAATGTGATGCTGCACAAGCAAATTGTAAAGATGACTTGCCCCAGAAGGCTCCCCATCCCAGAAAACATGCAATGAAACTTAATCAAAAGCACAAGGAGAATGAGGAAGGCAGCATCACTTGCTGAACAGCAGCTGTGGTACAAGTGTATCAACAGCTCCTGGCAGTTTGGTTTCACAGTCCACCAGCTACTATCCTTGCTTGCTCTCTTGCCTTCAGCAGGAAAGCCAATGTGCTGATTTTCCCCTTGACTCTTCTGCTGACTATGTGGTTAAGCCTCCTCTCTCTGGCTTCCTTTCTTCTCATGTACCAAATTTCCTGTCTTTCCTGCTTAAGAGACCAAATAATCTGTCCATTCTTGCTGTCATACAGCACCTCCAAAAGAGATCAGTCTGCTCAAAGGATGAATCTGCCACCTGTATTGCTGTACAATTTAACGAATTATTATGGTATTAAACCATAACATCAGCTTGATTCTTATTTTCCCTTAAACAGATGGTAGTGCATCAAGCTGTTAAATTTCACTGCAACAAAACTGACGTTCTGTTTAAAGTTTCTATTCGTCATGTGAATCAACAAAATGTAGAAATGCTGCGCTGGAGGAATATTCTTTGCAGATGGCTAAGCATTTGTAACCTATCGAAAGCAAGGGCTCTTGATAATGACCCCCCATTTTCAAGGGTTTGGATCATGAAGTATCACTAGACAGAGAGGTTATGTGCAAATAAATCAGGACAATTACAGGAGGAAACAAACAGGATTAATGGCTGAAGACTCAGCATAGCAAGTGCACATTAAGTGTTTCACAAAGACTTTCTACTGATTTGCAACTCAAATATCCTTTACATTCTTCTCCTTGTGATTCACTTCACAGTTTCTCGTACAGATATTTTTTTTAATCATCCTGTGCACCAGTTAGAGCACTCAGAAAGAGTGGAGAGAGTTTTTTGTCTATATGAAATTCTTGCTCCCAGTCAGAGGTAGATGTAGAAGTACAATTATGAAATGGGAATGGATGCAAAACATAAGTTGCTTAATAAAATTGAACTAGCAAGACTGTAGCACTCAAAAGTACTGCCACGAGGGAAGGAAGTGAAGTCCTGCAGTCCATTCTCAGAGCCTCTGGACTGGATGCCACCAGACCTCGTTCTCAGCTGCCATTTTCTGCACATCTTTGCCATCAGGTTTGTGCCGAAAATCCATCAGGTTTGTGGGGCCATGCCACAGGGCTGCCTGACATCCCAAGCTCTTGCACTCTCTTACCACTGATGGGTAAAACAGAGCAAGGACAAGACTGGCCAGTGAGGTTTTCTACAGATTTCAGTCTTTCACAGAGGCTGAATGTCCGTGTTCTGACCTGACAATGTTTGGGAAAATGTCCTGAACAACCTTCTGCCCACACATGCCAGAGTAGGATTTACTATAAGCAGGATGTATTATAGTCATGGCTGGCAAGGCTCTGTTTTCATCAGTTTAAATATATAATTCCTTTAAAAAATGAATAAACTGTTGCCACAATAAAATACTCAATGGCCAATAAGTGAGTCTTACTCATCTTTAGCAAAATTGGCAGCTAAGAATAAGCGCACACATATTTGTGGCTTTTGTATGAGGCTTAGATTGCACCAGAAAACAAAGGATATTCAAGGGGAAAAAGCAAGGGTTGCTGTTTTGGCCTCACTTAAAATCTTGGTAGCTGAAGGACAAATCTATTTTGCCACATAAATCCTGAACTCTACCTCTTTAAAACAAATTTGATTTTCAGGTGCTAAGCATCTGAACTTCCCAGAGATTTCACTAATGTTCAGGTCCAGCCATACCTGGAATAAATTAGAGCACACAGCTAGTGTGGCAGGGTAATCATTAAAGAGATGCTCCCAGAGTTTCGCAGGAAGAGGTATGACTTGATCCCCCGTGTTAGACAAATGCGGCTTCTCAACCCTGACTCACGACCAACTCAGGGGTCAGAAAACACACAGTCTTAACTCCCAGATCTGTATTGTCCCCTGCAAATGTTGCTGCTTTTCTTATAAAATTTTAGCTGTGCAAAGGTCCTCATAAAGGCTTCAGCTTCTGCTACATTAGACTGTGTCATCCCCCCACTCCGTCCATCACACATACTCTTTGGTTGTTGAGAATAATGGGAACTTTTATTTTAGATAATTACAGTGCAATACATTGAAGAGCTACATATAAGCATTGAACAAAGCTCAGCAACCATCCCTGTGTGCCTTGGAAGATGCTCTAAGCCCCAAATTCTGGTAGTGTTGCCAGTAGCCTCTATCACCCATGTTTAGGAGAAAATTCAGTGCCTGAACATTAGCACTTAGTGTGTTGCAGAATCACCAGGCTAGATGAAGGTGACATAGTGTCGTGCTCTACTGTGGCTCACAACACCAGCTCATAGGAGTTTTCATGGAAAAGAAGTTAGAGACAAACCTCAAACAGAGCAAGTACAGAAACCCCAAATTATTCGTTCCAATGGACTGTTGCCAATGTGACTGGCTAGACAGACACACACTGAGACTTGAGGGAAAAGTTGAGAAATAGAAAGTACCTGGACATGAGTAGACTGTTGACCCATCTGACTCTGTGTTTGAGTCAAGTATGTATTAAAGTGTTTTAGGGGAAGAGGCAACAAGCTATAGCCACGAAGTCATAGCCTGAAGTTCCCCTCCCCCTAATCACATGAGAACACATCACCTTTTACAGACAGTGATTCAGTGATTCAGCCAACAAGCACAATCCCTTACCACAATTGTAGGATGGACATCAGGGTGCCTCCTGTGATCAGCAGATGACCTGCCCCCAGTGCTGCACATGGGCAAAAGCTTTAGCAAAAAACATTACCCTTTCACCTTTTCTATAGCCTTTAAGTTCCAGGTGGTGTAGGAGCTTTCATCTGCCTGCTTTTGGAGTTCAAGCTGTTGGATGCCCTGCCACAGCTGTGTTCCAGCTGTGTTCCTGCCTGGCCCTGCTCCCTACATCTCCCCACTCCCACTCTCCATAGCCCTTCTGTCTCTCCCATAGCCTACCAGCCACATAAGATCACAGGATGGACTCAGAAGCTGCACACCTGCTGGAGAGCCTTAAAAGCATCCATTACACATTTATAACTGCCCTGCTGCAGCTGCTGGTGTGGCTGTACCTCTGGGATGGATGGGGATAGAGCAAACAATATTGCAGCAGGGAGAGGTGGCACAGGGTTTAGTGGAGCCTGCTGCCAGCAGACAGGCTTTCTGCTGATAAGCATTACTTCTGCTCAGTTACTTTTTTTAATGTCTCCCATCAGACATGTTCAAGTATTTCTTGTGGCCCCTGACCCCAACAAACTAGGTTTTTTGTCTGGCTCCAAATTTTTTGAATGCAATTGAAAAAAATAGTCCAAACAAACTACACTACATGTTATTTCACTTCTGGTGTGGTATTCAGACCTTCAGTCCCTCCTGGGAGCCAAGCCTCCTGTAAATATGATGATGATAAATATTTCAGGTGTATGGCATGCGGTCCATTACACAAAACTTTGCGTGACCAGGGACCAGGGCTGACAGGGCAGATAGGGCTGGCAGCTCTCCCAGGCGACTGCTCAAACAGGACTAAGTGCTGCTGCTAGCTGGTGCTCAGACAGCGAGGAACAAAGCACTTTGGGCAGCTCAGTAAAACCAAATCCCATATTAAACTCTCAAAATAGTTTAGTTTATTTTTCTAAGTGAGAAAGCTTTGGAAATGTGTTATTTTTGCTGCCTTACAACCTGGGATAAATGCTGCTGGGAAGCTGATTTTCAGCGGAGATTCACTTTACCAGCTAAATGAAGGAGGCTGCATTAAATGGCAGTAGCAACAAGAGGACAGAGATGGTGCATTACCACGCCCCTGGGAGAGCAGCCAGGAGGGATCCCACTCAGCCTCATCTGCATCTGGGGAGCAGAGAGTCGCTCTTTGCCCTGAGGGTCTCCTTTTACCAGCACGATCCCGCAGGGACACCCTGCTCACTTATATTCAGCTCTCATTCTTAACAGCAGTAACACACAGAGAAGTTGGCTTGAATGTTTTACCAAAGGAGCTTTGGTATGGGTAGACTTGGGAACCTAATCTCTCTTGAGCACAAGTGAATACATATATTTGTCACTGAGTTTGTGTAGAGTATCAGGAACTGCTTATTTTTCTTCCTTCATGCTTTATATTGGTTTGTTGAAAAAATAGGTATTGCTGTAGTCTTACAGCAAAGAAACTTGCTGAAAACAGTAGGGAAACTAGAGATAGGTCTTTTATTACTGCACTGAAAACATTCTAGATGTATGTCCAAAGTGCTGACTCCTGCAACCTAACAGGCTTGTGGTGTAGAATAACTCATCTCTTGTATTACTGTGCCCTGTATCCTTGCTAAAACGCTAGCAAGCATCAAGCTGGTTGAAAGTGATTCTCTAAGTGGAGGGAGGGGTTGTCACCCAGGCCCATGTGTGACTTACAGAGCAGCACTTGAGAGGTCTGGAGCTGCCTTCAGTGTGCTGCTGAGAAGGCCTGGTGAGCCAGCTGGCACTGATGCTCAGTATCAGCCCAGCAAATCCCTCAGGCCAGGCCCACATGTGCTCTGCCAGCTGCCTTTCCCATGGAATCCTCACAGCCTATTGAGCACAGCACAAATAGGGGAGATCACCCAGATGTGCTTTATGGGGTCATGTGCTGGAATATTCACATATGTAAAGGAGAAGCAGGAACTTGGGAAGGAGGGTGTTGCTAGAAAGAAAATTCAGAAGATGGGGAACTTGTGGCAGCTTCCTGACCAGTATCCCAGCTGTGGGAACTGAGGAATTATGGGAGCTTTTCAACTGGATTTTCAGGTGCACTCTAACTCTGAGTTCCACTCCTCATGCTTGGAGTTTTGTGGTGCAGATCCTGACCACACCTGAGTTGCCTCTGGGATGTTGCCTGATCTGGGAGGCACTGGGAGAGGAGGAAATCTGAATGGACAATGCCCAGGGAAGCATGAGTGATGCTGGTGCTGCACAGAGGGAATGAGAATGCAGGCTAACAGGAGAGGCTGCTAAGGAGTGGATAGGCAGCATCAGTGAAGAGTCGAGTGGCATGAGTCCTTTCTATCCACTGCCATCTCTATTCTTTTCTTCTGGACACTTTTGCCAGCATTAAGGCTGTGTGTTTGGCCATTGTAATTTGCAACAGCCTTGTATTTCTACATAGGTTTCCCTGATGGGAAGTGATTATTTATATATTATTGCAGAAAGGCAATGAGACTCAGATTCCCCCTGAATAAATACAATCGTTATTATTACTGTTGTTGTTATTATTTATTATATATGCAGTGCAATTTCAGTGTAATTCCTATATTCCAAAAAAGGAAGCATACAGATGGGAAAGGGGCAGACAATCTGTTGTAAATACCTGGCAAGTGCTAGGAAAGAAATATGGTGCAGTAGCGCGTGCAGTAACGCTTGCAGTAAGCCTTGCCAGAGGGAGTACTTGCCATGAAAATACAAAAGTTAAAAACAAATATGTAGCAACAAAGGAAGATTTAATTAAATGAAAATACAGAGCAAGTAAGACAAAAGCTGAATTCTGGCACCTAAACAAAAGCATGAAGAAAAATTTAAGATAAAAACATTACTGTAATTAAAAGGTGACAGAAAATGGACTAAACACAGCTAAGAAAAGGTTGGTTGGAGTTATCCAGTCAAGAACAAAAAGTCTTGGGGAAAATTTGGCTTGCTTATGCTTGCTGGAGGAGCTGTAGATAGTGGTTCTGAATGCTTATGTCTGCTCTCCAGAAATAGTTTTTTTATAAGATTATTTTGCTAATGGCATGGCATTCCATAATCTGTTTTTGCTAGACATTGTACAGCAACTATGATGATATCAGTCATGATTTGATTGTGATGTTTAAGTGTTCTCAAAACCATGGCTCTTCAACTGTGTAACAGCAAACTCAGAGCATATGTAGTGAAACAGTCTTGTGGAAAATGCAGTTCAAACTGCTAAAAGTATACTTTAAAATTCAAGCTAGTTCTTGGCACTGTTAAATTACAACATGGCACCCTAGAAACTAGCACTGCCACTTGAAAATAGATTCTCACTCACTGAAGTATTGTTTAATCGAAATCTTTAATATCAGAAAGGTTAAAAAATTTTCGCAGTCAGGGGAAGTTATGTGCATCCATGTAAAGTATTTTGTAAAACATGGCCCAAGAGATAGTCCTCTTTTGAAGTGATTTTTTTTTTTTTACTCCAGTGGGTACCTTACAAAACAGGGGTATACTGTGAGGAAATGGGAAGCCTCAAGATCTATGCTGGAGATGTGCCCTGGACTTCAGTTCTAAAATGTACCTTCATATTGAGGGGTGAGTTCTGGCTACATCAGGCCTGAGCAGAGCCCTGTGGAAACAAGCATCTTTGCCCTCCTTTTTCCTTCAGCTCATCAAAGCAACTTGGAAGCTGCACAGTGATCTTAAAAGTGTAATCAAGTCAGTCATAATTGTATGGGCATCTTCTGCTGTGTGGCTCCTGCATGTAAACACACTTTGGTGTGGGAACAAGATTTGAAATGATCCTGTGTAGGCATGGGGTTTCAAACTGAGAATCTGGACTTTTCGAGGTACCCTCTCCCTCCTGTCCCATATATTATTGGAGCTACTCAGTGGCAAAAGACTGAGCAGGCTGGTTTTCAGGTGGAATCGCTAAGCCTCAGTGCACCTTAGCACATTCCTTTCTGATGTTTAAGGTGTTGATTTAAGTCATGCTTTTAATTTAGAGCAGTTCAAGTAAATTTTCTGACAGTCTCTGCCAGCATCTTCAGTCAACTATATTAATGTTGTTCTTGACTTTGTTATCATCTTCCCTGCCCATCACCCTCCTGCTGAGCACAGTTACAGGCTGATAAGGTCACTGGTCCCATGCTTAGCATGAAATAACATGTACCTCTTTGAATATTGCTGCATAATAACTTATTGGTGCTTGCATTTTCTATGTTAAAGCAGCAGGAAACTAAATTAATGTAAGTCTCAATTCTCAGTGCAGCAGAGATGGATGTGGACACACCGTTAGAGACCTAGGAAAATTGCAGCCAGGAAAATCGTTCCCAGGCTGGAGTTTCTCCTGGTTCTCTCACAGAGCCGTTCCCAAGCTGATAGCTTGTTCAGTGCCAGTTAAGGAGACTTTCTCCCAGGATGATAATTTGCTCAAAATAGAATGGAATTAATAACATTAGATTAACACCTGGTGCCGACCGTGGGACTCATCCTGAAGTACTGTCCCAGAGGCATTTTCTCAATTATCCAAGAAGCTACTGTTTGTCTTAGCTTTGTGGAAGACTCTATAAGTATGAATCGTGCTCTCAAGAAAGTTGTCTCTTTCCTATCTTGAGAGGGACCATGTAGCTTATTTCCGCCGCTCCAAAGGGTTAAATCCCTAATCCACAGCTACAGATGGATACATGATGTCACCCTCCAAGGGCACCAAGGTATGTTCCTCACACCTTCCTACCTGTTACACTGCTTGTTTGATATTAAAGGCACTGGGATGTGCAAGTAAATACTAAAGTATTTTCAATCTAGATTAACTGGAGACAATGCCAAGGGGTGCCCCATCCCTGGAAATGTTCAAGATCAGGTTGGATGGGACCCTGAGCAACCTGATCTAGTGGTTGGTGTCCCAGGTAAGGGGGTGGGGGGTGGAATTAGATGATCTTCTTTAAGGTCCCTTCCAGTTTTCTGATAGAAAATATATTGCCCAACTATTTCTATACAGTGTAGCCTAAAAATTGTATTCCTGGCTCAATTTAATGATTAAATGATCCAGAACAGAATTCTGTCCAAACATGTCTCTTCCTCCCAGTTCTCTTTTAGGGAGGCTTAGATGACTGACTGTGTGGAAGTTATTTATAAACCAGCAGGTTCATATTTGGGAGTTTGAGAGTAGCTTGCCTTCTGTCAGCTGAAGAAGAAAAGTACTTCCTTTGTAGCTCATGCTCTATTTGTTTCTAATCAGTCAAAAAAAGAGACACGATTAAAGGCTTGGAGTACAGTCATTACTTTTATGGAAAACTATTCAAACTGCAGTAGTAGAAATTATAAAGAATTTGAGTCTAAAGAAAGGCGTAAGAATAGGAAAAATGGGGAAGCCCTTTCTACAGGGCAACTTTAAATTTTTTTACCCTTGAAAATAGTATATGTATTATTAGATATATATTAGATATTAGATTTGAAGAAGAGAAGAATAAATCAGAAACTGAGATGCTAGGGTCTAGCTGATTAAGTGTGTTTCGTTCAAATGCAAATGCCATTGTACCACAAAGCTGTCTATTTCTGCAGGGTGTTTAAGGCTACCCAGGATCTTCTGACTGATAGAAGGCTACAGTCAGCTTGTGTTACTGCAAGGAATATTCCCTAATTCCTCTAGCTTGACGTTTCTTACTAGTGAATTTTTAAAGCTGGAGAGATTCTTGAATCCCCTTTTAAGTCAGCAGGGAATTGGGGTCTTTAAATTTATCTGCCAATTAGAGCCTGTTGCTCTTAGGTTCAGGTCATTTAATATCCCTGGCACCTGCAGATAGGCACTCAGCAATACTGATCAGCACTGACGAGCAATCCATAGAGCAGGCTGCTTGTTGGAGGTTTCACAGGCTTTTCACATGGCACAGAATTATGGAGCTATGCAGATATTCAAGCTGTCCTCACAGTTGTTAGTGCTGTGGTTGGGAAGAGCCACAATAGCTTCTGTCCTGGTTTTGGTGCTCCCATTTCAATTTTTATTCATCTTCATTGTCTCTTTTCAAAATACTTTTTTATTGTCAGGAGTTCATATTTCCCCCCCTTTTTGTTTTCAGTTATCAGCCAATGAATGCCAGGAATCTGAATAGTTAATGCTCACATTCATGTTTATCTTGGGTTTCGGAATATTTTTTTTTTAATTAAACAAGGAAGATTTTAACCACAGTCCTTTTTCAATCTATTTGTAGGAAAGTAGAGATATACCAAGTTATACCCTATCTATATCTATAATTCTGACTTTGGAAGGACTTGCATTTTCACTAGTGTGCGTTAAGCAGGTCATAAATGTTTCCTGAGAGATGGGTAGATTTAAAATATGTTCCAAGCCAAAGACTCTTTGTCTGTGACAGCCTTTAGAACACCACAGGTCTGAATTTGGCTACTGAATGGACTGCAATCATTATTATTGGATCTTTTAGTTATAGAGACACAATAATTGAGTCATGACATTAAGATCAATGCCTAACAGTTATACGAAGGAAGCCTTTGGTCAGACCTTGCCTCTGTAAGGTGTAAGCTGTAGCAGAGTCTCATTTTCTCCCTCAGACCATGCTGGGGCAGCCACATCTTCTACCTCTCCCCCTCTTCCTTCTCTGTCTGGCAAGGACCTTCATGTGTTCCCCAAGGCTTTGCAAAGCTGTAGCAGTGAAGTGGGAGGAGAAGGAGGAGGTTGTAGAGGGGCAGGATTTCAAGGGTGTTCCTCTGGCTGCAGTGCTGCTCCTCATCTGCCTTTACTGTAGTGACTAGATGCCCTGTGTCAATGGGCCCCAAGTCATGTGACTGCTCCCCAACACACCGTGTAAGTACATGGCTTTTCTTCCTGCGTGGCATACCTGGATGGAGAGGCAAGGTAAAGAGATCTACCTCACTTTTCTCGTTCATAAGGAAACATCTCTCTCCCTGTAAATAGAACCATTCTAAATTTTCTGTAGTAAAATGCTGAAAATGAGATTCTCTTTATGTTCAGGGTAATTGTGTGATACCTCATGAGTGTCCAAAATTTAATGTGGCTTATTTTTCTTTCTTGTGTTTAGGGGGAGGCACATTATGTACATGACAATAAAACGTAGTAATACAAAAACAATCTAATTCTGAGTATCAGGACAGGTAAAAAATATTCACAGTTGTAGGATGATTGCATAAAATGATGTTTGATACTAAATTAAATATGAAAGAAAATATCAGATCCCAAATCCTTTAAATGAGAATTTATTCTTTGTGGGGAAAAAAAACATTATCAGAAAAATAATAAAACCTGATGCAAGTCTGAAAATTACTATGTATTCCTTTACTGTATGTAGAAGTGACAGAGGAGCAATTTCTAAGCCTCTGATGAATGGTCCTTTCTGATCTTCTGTGCTGGTTTCACCTGGGGAGACCAGACTCAGAAGTTCTCTCTATGAGAACTTCCTCTGCGAGTTGATGGGACCAATTCAAGGCTGGTTTGGTTATTGACAGCCTGAAAAACTAATTGGAGAAAGTTAGTTCGCCCAGTGAAAACGCATTTTGAAGGAGGTAACCTGGAAAAGAGCTCTCTTTCTTTTCCGGCAGCAGTGCAAGTAACTGGGCCCGTGCCTGGCTCCACTGCAGGTCTGCAGGCCTGGTGGGGGGGCAGGGCAGGGCCCCCTGTCTGGGGAGCTGGCGTGGCCCGGCAGGGATGAGGGGTGGCCATGGGCAGGGCTGGGCCCTCTGTCTGGGGAGCTGGCATGGCCCGGCAGAGAGGAGGGGTAGCCATCAACAGTAAGTACCAGTAGAGCCCATGGAGGCTGATTGAGATCCCAGCTGCTTTTCCAGTGTGGCCTGAGTTCTGAGATTTTGGCACAACGCCAGCATTGCAGCCTTGCTTTCCCTGTGTAAAATCTTAACTCTTTCAATGCTCAAATAAGATTGCAGACTTTTCAATCCCCCCCGGAGTGAGAAGGGAAAATGAAAGAGCTAAGTTTCTTTAAATAGAAAAAAAATAAAGAGATGCTGTAAAAATGGCTGAAAATCCTTTTGTAAGATTATGAGGATAAACTGATATTACATTGAACATTCCTATAAACCTTGAAAAAAACCCATAGGAGGTTGAAGTGTTCCATTTGATAAATCATTTGACCAAAGGCACCTGTGTTAAAAATCTTTACCCTGAGGAAAGAAGAAAATCTCAGTTTTCTGAGGATGAAGCATGAACAAAGAAAAAAGAAATAAAAAAAGCTTTTGCTTTGAAACAGTTCATTCTTAAAAGTAATACCCCATAAGTTTAACATGGCCCATAAGCACAGCTTTGGGAAAGCTGTTGTAATAATTGATAAAAGATTTGTGTTAATCACAAAAGTATTGGGGATTGTATAAACCAAAATACTAAGCTCTGAAGTGAAGCATGGACACTAGATAAAGGAATTATGTGATAGAATCATTCTGTTTAAAATCACCTTGTTATGTTATGTTATATCATGTTATGTTATGTTATGTTATGTTATATCATGTTATATTATGTTAGGTTACGTTTTCCAAATAAGTTGCATCTACTACCAGCATGCAAAATCAGACTTCCCAATAGCCCTTCCTGCCTTTGTCTGATCAATGCTGCCTATCTCAAGGACCAGACTCCTAGAACTTCACTGGTGGTTATCTACAAAGACCGGATGGTTATCTGTGCAACTGACTATCGAAGGAGATTTGTAAATTGGGATAAGGATGTTTATTCGACCACTACTGCTTACCTGGCAAAATCGTGACAGCTAAAGAAACAAAAGTTATTGATTACAGCGGGAAACCACAGCATAAGAAGGGGCCACGGGCCGGAGTTTGGTGGAGCGTGGAGTGGGCGGTGACCCCTCACATTCCCCAGCGCGCTGCTTGCTCCGTCTATATCCAATAAAGAAATCTAAATTTTGCTAAATACCAAGACTTTTGTCTCTCATTTATAACACTGTGAAAATAGAAGAAGCTTCACGACTTTGCAAGTTTTTTCCTGGGTGGATGCAAATCGTGAAAGTGAAACCACGAGAAAACTGGTTTTTTTTCCCCTCCTTGTGGAGAAGTCCCTATAGCTTGACAAGAAAAAGCTTCTCTCTCTGAAGTAAAATGAATAAGATTATTTAAGTAGGGAACTGGCTTTGTTGTTGTTTAGAAGGAATGAGAAAAAGGAAGAGCGAATAGTCTGAAAAATCTTATTCTGAATTTTTTCTTTCTTTTTTTGTGTAGTTAATAAATTTCTTGTTATACCCCTTTTAAGTTTTAAACCTGTCTTGCTCTTTTGCTCCTGTGTCTGTCTCACAACAAAAAAAATGAGTGTATTTAAATTGGCAAATCAAAACTAGAACACCTTCTGAAATGTTTCTCTTCTGAATAAACATTAGAAACTGTAGATAATTTATAAGATTTAGGATATGTTGCCCAAGGTGCACTCATGAGTGATTAAATGATCTCTAAACTGATTTGCCATGCATCTGACTTGTGTGTGGAAGTAAGTAAATTGCTCGGTGCACTGATAATGGAACTACATTTTTATTACAAATTCTGTTGAAATTGAAACAGGCTGCATTCAACCAGATACCAAGGGACTTTAAACAAATTCCAGACAGAAACCAGGTCTTACCCTAGTACATGTCCTAACTACTAAGCATCAACATTTTTCTATTATGCTGCCTAAAACTTACTTTTTAGTTAATGAGCCTTTTGGCTCCTTTGGGTAGTTAAATTCTGTACTAAAGGAAGCAGTTCCAGAAGGACCTCACAGGTCCAAGTGAGGGGGAAAAAAACAGGCACACAGTCATCAATATAGATTACTCTGTTAAAGTGAAGTGCCTCTAAAGAAAAAATAATCTATGCTTGTGGGATGCTGAGCTCAAAACTGGCAGTTGCAACTCCAGGAGCTGATGACAAAGTTGCTGGTTTTGTGGAACCATAGGCAGCAATATGCCCTCAGAGTGCTGGGTATTGGCAGTTCGGTGGGAGTAGGCTGAATACTGGCCAGGTTTTCCCTTTCAGCATCCCATACTTCAGCTGTGTTTACTTACTGTTAAACAAGCAGACACAACCTTTCAGCACTGTTGTTGAACATTAGGGTATGCTAGAGTGGTTGTAAAATCTGTATTTCCTATAACCTGTAGATTTCCTTGTATCCAGATGACAATTTACTCAGCATGACGTCTGTATAAAGTCCCTGGATGAGACACCAACTTGCCATTGGGTATCATGTGTTGACCTAGGCTTCTAAAACAGCTTGCAAACCCCACTGTATTAATTGTGAGCCTGAACATTATATGTTATAGTGACTAACTCCTAGGTGCCCATATTCTTTCTGGCTATATTTCTTCATATTGGTAACGTTTAGTGGTATATGCGTGGTCCATTTTGTTTTCCTCAGTCTTGTATCTTGCAGAGAGGTTTCTAGATGCTTATTGGGATGTGTCTTGTGATGGCTGGATGGTTTTACTGTGTTTTTGGTTAAGGGCTGAAACCCTGACTGTGCACTGAAACTGAACATTTCCCATCCAGACAAATTATCTTCTGTGCTACCATAGCTGGACGTGAGTTACTAAAATTCTGTGTTCACATAAAACTTAATGCTTCTGGGGTATAGATTGGGGTAAACAGGAAAACTGGTTTTAAATATATACTCCTGTGTGTTTTCTGTAGCAATGAGAACAATTAATTTGTCATATGCCATGTTTGGCATATCTCACAGTCACAAATATAAAAAGATTGAAATATCCATTAATAAAAAACCAAATTCTTTGAAGTTTTTAAATAGGAATCTGGAAAGATAACATTTATTCCCAAGAAGTTAGGATTGAAAATATATGCATCATTTAAATTTTAATATATTTTTAATTACAATTTTTAATTTTAATAATTTTTACTTTTTTATTTTTAATACATTTAAGATATGCCTTGTTTCTTGCTTAATTGGCTGTGAAACATTAACTGAGTGTTCTACATTCAGCCTTCAGTAACAAAGCAGAACGTGCATACTCTATATTATGCATAATATGTAATAAATAGTTATGTATGATCTATATTATGCATAATCCATTTTGCATAACATGCATAATCTTTATTAAGACAATCCATTATAAATGCATATCCAGATTATAGACACATCTTCTTTCATTCAATAGAAAACAGTTTTGTATAGTCAACCTAATTTTCTTATTTCAGCAGCAGGGTGTCTTGGTTTGAAAGACAGGTATTTGCTAAAGAAAGGCAAGAACCCCTTTTTTTCTGAGATGGAGAATGCAACCCCCCTC
>VWZS01011033.1:0-15202 GCA_013397075.1 Rhabdornis inornatus | reverse complement strand
CACCCCCTGTGAGGGAAAAACTATTGCTACTAAACTGTAGCCACAAATACTTAGCATAACAATGAAAAAAATTCCACAGAAAGGAAAAGGAACAATTTAACCCCCAACACAGGGCAACACATTTCCTAGGTTTACAGGAGAATATAAAAATATCAGCATGTCTAAATCTGTGTATATTTCATATCAGTTCTAAGAAATGTCTATCCTTATTTACCCAGATATATACAGAGATCTGCAGAGCATTAGGTACTTAAGCAACATTCCCATTCTGGTTAGAGCTTTATCTGGTGAGTCATAGAATCATGGAATATCCTGAGTCAGAAAGGACCCACAAGGTTCATCAGGTCCATCTTTTGGCCTTGCATAGGACAGCCTCAAGAATCACACTGTGTGCAGATTTTGACCAATGACTCTGTTGTCTTCCAGGTGTTTTTCAATACCTCCCAGAATAATCTTCTCTGTGATTTTACAAGACACTCAAGTGAGACTGACAGGCCTACCGGCTCACGTTTTTTGCCCTTCTTGAAAATTGTGACAATGTTTGCCAGCTTCCAGTCAACAGGGACCATTCCGGATTCCCAAAACCGTTCAAAAATCATTGAAAGAGGTCTTGCAATGACTCAGACAGGTCTTTGAGTACCCTGGGATGCATCCTGTCAGGCCCCATAAACTCACAGAGATCCAGCTGGAGCAGCAAATCCCTCAAGTTCAGTGTTGACTAGGTGTTTATCATTCTTGCAGTCATGGTCCTGCTGCTTGAGAACCCCCTGAACCTGTCATCAGTGCTGATGACTGAAGTAGATAAAGAATTTGATATCTCTGCTCTGTGTCCTTGTTTGCGAGATGACCATCAAGTAAAAGGCCAATGTTTTTTCTGGTCTGCCCTTTGCCATTAATATATTTTAAAAACACTAAGATATCTGACCTCTTAAACTCTTCTTTTTCCTTGTCTTCTTTTTGTTCACCACCTGGCCTGAATTTTCATAATTTAACCACCTGTGATTTTAACTCTTAACTCCAGAAACAGTGATAAAAAAGGCTGCAGGAAATAGTATGGTATTTGACATAAGTAGACACAACCACATTCTTTCAAGGCAGAAAACAGAGCTTGCTTATGCTTTGATACCTAATAGCTTATAAACACGGAATCACCTTAATGTAAGGAAAATATTCTCCTTCATATGGTTCAGTTGGCACTCAACCATCTATCCATGTTTTGTTTACACTAATTCTTTATACTTGCCTGACACCTCTGTTTTGTTTAAATAAAATCTAGCACCACACTTCCTAAATGCAGGAGGATAATGCAGGGGAGGCATCACTAGCTGTTGATAAGCATATGTTCTGTGACAAGAATGCAGTTGTATTATTTGGTTGCTCAGATCTGTTTTGAGGGATAGTCCTAAACAAATGATCTTTCATGGTACATTGAGTCTAAGAACCTGTATTACATTTGCACTAGTGGCTAGTACCTGATGTGACAGAGAAAGATGAAAGGGGACAGATTATGGCAGCTAAATGAGGTGTACCCTACAAATTATTTGCTTGATTTGTAATAGCATTCAGGTTTATTGCAGCCTGAATCATGATCTGAAGAAAGATCTAGAGGGTTCTTACTAGAGAGAAATTTTAATATTAAATAGAACACAAGTCTACTGTCAGATGTAGCTTTTTCACCTTTTAAAAAAAGTTAATCAGAACTCTTTAGAGAACCACAAATTGCATTTTTGTCATGTGTCCTCTTTTTCTGACACTATGTGGAGCTGCGCTCTGTGTTGCTTTAATATCCAATATATGTAGCAAGTTGAATCATTAACATTTATTACTGCTGGGTTCTGACATGGTGGAGTGTTTTCATTGCTTGAGAAGTTATTATGGTGGTATCATATCACACAGCTGTGTGATCATAGGCGGTATTAAATTAGATAGGATGTATTCCCTAATTTCTCCAGCAGAGCTTTTAAAGCTTTGATGGAGCAGATGACATAATGTTGTCTTTTGATGTCTGGAATAACATTTAAAATTCCAGTTTTACATCCATTGCTGGAGACATAGAGTGACTGTTGCTCCATCAAACAGAGATTCAGCATAACTGTCAGATGCCTGGAACAGTCCAGATTTGTTGGCACTCCACCACAGTTAGGAAAGTAAGTCAGAGATTATATACATTTCTGCCTCATTCCATATTACACAGCACACTAATAAAAATGCAAATAGCATGACAAGATGTCTGCAATGTCTGTCAATAAGTAAGATAAAACTTTGTGTGAATTAAGATATTTTACTGGTTTTGAGACCAGTTGCTTCAAGCAAGAGGGTAACAACAAAATTTTTGTAGCAAATTATAAATTTATAATTCCATCTTTGCAGACTTGGAAAGACTGCAGGGTGTTATGTAATTTGGATTTGGAGTTTCAAAAGACTTGCTAAAGAAATAACAAAGTTGGAAGAGTCAGTGAAAGACGATGTTTGTTACTTGTAAATTTTGTCTGTGCGTTTGTGATAAATCTTCTGCTGCAGCATCTCTCTAAGCTAAATTCTTACGTTTTTCTTCTGCAAGCAAAATGTAGGTAAACCAGTTGTTGACAACATTAATAAATAGGAATGTGGTAAATGTGGCTTCTAGGAAGGCAGTAGTAAAATCTAAGAGGATGTTTATGGTTACCTTCATACTAATTACTTTCTTACCACAGAAATTTATCTGCCTCAGAGAAAGGTGAAATAGAGAATTGATTATTTTCTTCAGATCTATTCTTTAATCACACCTTAATTGTGGCAATGCTGAATTCTATAAGTCTGAGAATGTTTCTGCTGGCTCTCATGAAGGGGGATGAAATGTGAAGAGTTCTGCCCTCAAGAACAGGACCAGCATCCATCAGGATCACCAGTTCTGTAGGTGAGCTTTGTCTGAGCCGGGCTGTGCCTCACTGTGTCTAGTCCTTGGCTCCTTTCCCTCACCTCTCCCAAGAGCCTCTCCCCTCGGCCCCATTTTGGAGGCACTGTTCCCTCACACACCAACCTGCCCTGTGGTCATCATCACTTCCACTGTGGGTCTGTGGGGACTCAGGGAGTCCAGTGCAGTTGTGGCCAGCACTTCTGTGGTGGTACTTGTGCTAAGACAGCAAAAAATAACAGCCAAAGAATTATGCAGACATCAATGCAACTTAGAGCCTGAAAAATATACCAAAATATCCTCAAAAAAAGCAATTTGTAGGTGCCTGGAAAATGATAAGGAGATGAGTAACAACCATCATGGATGTACCAGGAACAAGTCATGTCAAACTGATTTAATTTTCTTCTCTGACAGAGTGAATAAGGGAGAAGCAATAGAAGTCAAATAATTTTATTTTTACAGATTTTTATGCTCCTTCACTGTATCTAAGAACTAGGGAAATACGTAGTAGGTAAGACTATCAGGAAATGCAGAATTGGTAAGAAAAATCTACTCTAGAAGAGAAAATTAGTGCTTTAATATCAAATCAAAAGGCAAAAAAAGTATATCAAACATGATTCAAAGACCTTTCTTGAGTCTAGCACAATTTGTTACTTTCATCAGTGATTTCAATGAAGGAAGGAAATAAATGAAACACCTGTGCAGAAGGTATTTATTCAAAAGGCTGTAAACACATTGGAAGACATGATCAGGCCTTCAGGAATTATCTAACAGTTTATTTTAAATGAGTGCCAAATTTAGAGGAGCAAGACTGCCTGGACTGCAGAATTGCAGGAAAGGATTTAAGCATTATAGAGGATTGCAAAATAAATATGACTCAATGTATCGTGCTGCTGGAGTGACACACAGCAGAGTGGATGCATCCTCAAAAACAGAGTCTTGAAATAAGAGTATCCAACCTTTTTTAGCTCAGAATTCTGCAGATCAGGAGGGATGTACATCAAATGTCAGGATCCAGAGTGGCGAGGGAATAGCAACTTCAAATTTTGTGATGAGAATACTGAGGAGATCAAAGTCTTTAGTTACATCAAACAGTGTAATAAACAGAATTAAATTCCCTGCCACATGCTGCAGTTAGGGCAAGTAGTAATGGACTTAAATGATAGCAAGAAGACTTCAGCAAGTCATTAGAAAAACTAAGAAAAGTACTCTAACACTGATATTGGATGGGCAATGGTGAGATTAGGGCATTTCAGTGTGGGAGGTTTGTTTAA
The DNA here is from genome assembly GCA_013397075.1 of Rhabdornis inornatus. NCBI lineage: Eukaryota > Metazoa > Chordata > Aves > Passeriformes > Rhabdornithidae > Rhabdornis > Rhabdornis inornatus. The sequence continues at coordinate 11,035 of VWZS01011033.1, read as the reverse complement.
AAACAGACTCAAGGAATGTGCACATAGTGTGATTCTTGGGGCTCTCCTGTGCAGGGCCAGGAGTTGGGCTTTGATGATGCTAATGGGTTCCTTCCAACTCAGGATATTCTGTGATTCTATGACTAATTTTGGGGACAACAATTCTCCCTCTGGGCCAGAAGATAGGTTAACTAATATGGTGTCCATTTCTGCCGTTACAATTTCTATGAGGCTTCTTCCATGGTAAAATATGTAGAGATGTTATCTAATTATGTGGACAAATTTTGTTCTAGGTCCACTAATTTATTCCCTAGGAACATGGAAACAAACCTAAAGCAAATTGAAAACAATGGACCTAAATATAGGTAAAATATTTTAAGAACCAAGTACAAAAAGGGAGTTAGTGCTGGAAAGGGATATAATTGTGACACCTTATTTCTGACATTGCCTGCTTGAAAGCTTAAATCCCAACTGTTATACATGAATCACTTTGAATATTTAAGCAAATTTCTTCTCCTTTCAAAATATACATGTATCAAGATCAAACGCTTTGCTTAAGGTGATTGTGTTGCTCAGTCCTCACCAACACTAAATCTGTATGCTCTACTTTTGCAGAAAAACTGGGTCATTATGAAGAACGGAAAAATCTCTGTAGGTTTCGAAATACATTCTCATCCACAGGTGCCACATTCCTGCATCCTACCCTGTGTCCAGCAACTAATGCATGAAGTAATAGCTCACTCTTTAACTAATAAATACTTTTTCAAAACATAGAGGTCTGCTGTTTTGGAGAGAGAGGATCAGGGAGTTGGTGAGTTACTAACATTTCCTGTGCAGTTATCATTGTCTGTATCTAATACTAAGCCTTTCATTTTGGGGGAACTGAAAAAAAATTCTAAGGGGTACAAGGAAGGCCTGAATCAGGCAGCCCAAAATGGTAGAAAGATTTCTACTGAGTGCGGAGTGGCACCAGTAATATAATGTCATACAATCAAGTGATATAGCATATATTCACTCAATAACTGACTTGTGTCAAAGGGTGTTAATAAAGTAACTTGTTCAGTAGAATATTAGGACTACTATCTCTAAATCTAAACTATGTTAATATCACAAGTTGTTTAAATTGCTCTTTCCCTTAACATAATGTGAAGAATAGAAAGAAACATATCGCTGCTCAGATTTATCTGATTAAGTCTTTTGGATGTATATATTTGTTAAGTGTACCATTTTTTACCTATGAACACAGAAAATTGTTTAATGTAAATTTGCATTTTAAAAAAGCAGTAGCCATAAAGGCCAAGGCAAAGTGCTAAGTAAGGAAACAAAGCAATCATCCTAGCCTGAGATTTCCGTATGTGAGTGAATAAAACAAAAGTGTGAGGAATGTCTTTTCCAGCAGTATACAGTGTACTTGTTCCCAGGTAGTCAAGGAGTAACCACCAGTTTAAGGGGCATACACAGTAAAGTATGTGCAGCTGTTTTAGCCTTTTGATGTGTTGATGGCTCTCTTTGTTTTCTTACTGTGTTTATGTGGGCACTAAGAGTCAGTGGTCTATCTGATTCTGCTCTTTGAGTGCTGGGTTTTGGCTACCCAGTGCCATTTGTCAGCCTTTGCCATGTATTTGTACTGAATTCCTCCCATAAAAGGAACAGAAAGCAAACCTTGGTTTTGTCATGAGCAAGTTCAGACAGAAATGAGGCTTCCATACAGAATGATCATGAAAATATTTTCAGCAATGTACCAAAATAGTAGATAGAATGGGAAAACTATTTCTGAGGAATTTGCTTTCTTGATGAAATCATCAGCAGTGAGGGATAGCAGAACTCCTATTGCAAAGCCAGCACTGGCTCATTGGATTCCTTTCCTTTTTAGGACTAGCAAATACCAAATCTTGATCTTTAGTGAAGGCCAAATCACTTGATGATTGAAGGCCCAATCATAACATAAGAATTCTAACTAGAAGTACAGGTATTGACTAAAGCTAGTTAGATTCCCAGCTGATGTAACCAAGTGCAACACCGTGCTGGACTTCAGCTGAACAGGTTTAAAACCTGAGTACCTTCCTAGAAAATCCCAGCACCAAATCTTAAGCTCTTGCACATATATAGGTACTTTCAGTATCTACCAGTGATTCAAACATTTTTAATGGTACCAAACTGGAAAATTTGGCCACAGACTGCTTTTAGGAAATGTTATAGAATTACAGAATCAAAATGCATGGACAGTTGAACTATTGGCAATGTGGCAGGCAAGCAGTTGTTTAAATAACTGTGGGATCACCATGCTATCCTCCAGAGCCACTAAGAGTGTGTGAGTAGCTGCTCTGAATTGAAATATCTTCATGGATTGCATTAGAGTTGACAGGCTTATTGATAGTACTTTGAAAATTAACAGAAGTATTTTTTTGCTTCCCAGTAGAGGCGCATCTATAAAAATGCCTAGATATCTGGTCATACTAATGAGTTACCCTGTGCCTCCTCTCAGTATTTCTAATATTAGTAAAACACATAATCACAAACACTATTGCAACCTCTGAAGCTTTCAAAGGGGAAAGTTACATAGCTTTCTCCTATCCTCTTCTACCAAGTTTAACAAAAGCAATTAGAAGTTCCAAAAGTGAAACTTTTTTTGCTAGCAGAGTAATGAGTATTTCTAGTTGGTTTTTTTTGGGGGGTTATTAACAATGTTGTTCTTAAATGTTGTCTGGAAAATGTCTTAGAGATTATGAAGCAACTGAGTCAGTGTTCTATCATAATCACATTATTTTTTCCATGCTTCATTTCTAAGTTCATGTGGGGTAAAGTATTTTACTCAAATACTAAAGTATTTCAGGTAGTGACTTCAGTGATTTTCATTATTCCTGGTACAGTCAGGATTTATGTTTGACAAGAGAAACCAGGGTCACCTACTGTTAGGTATTGCAGTAATTAATTACTTGAAACTAATATAAATCCTGTCTCTTTGAAGGGAGTAACTGGTCAAAACTTGGGATTAATGACTCAAGGAAGTGAACTGTGCTTTTTCTCCCTTGAGAGAATATAACGTCTGATGTTGCAAGTATGAATAGAAATAGGTGGAAAAGATGCATGAATACAACAGTAGCAGAGTACTAAAATATGTTTCTTAAAATTGATATGATTTAGCTCTTTTGACTTATTGGAACACATTTTCATAGATGAAAAGTAGCATTAGTGAATTCACATATAATAATTTAATTTTATTTTTCTTAAAAAACAGACTGAAGGATGGGAGATTCAAAATGGCAAATTCTTATGGGTCTTATCCTCCATGAGGTCATGTTATAGAAATACCTCTAGTACTTTTTAGATTTTAGTTAAAAACTCAAGAACTTGTTCTCCTTGCCCCTTTTAAAGGTAATTATTTGAATTCTGTATTTTTTCCTTCCTATGGTTCTAAATCTTAATATTTTGATTTAAATGGAAAATATTCAGACCCTTTATTGCAGATAAAACTGCTTAGACCTATTGATAATTTAACTGTCAGAGCTAACAGTTAATGGGATTTTTATTAGATGCGGGTTGCTGTGTTACTGAGAAAAAGCTTGTAGTTTCAAACAACAGCTACTTGGCTGTCTTTACTCCCACAGGTATTGGGCATCTCTCCCGGTATATTGCCAAGGAACAAAGTGGCACTACACAGATTTCAAGGGAAATTAATATGAAATGGGAACAAGCTTTCACCTAAATTATTTGTGAACTGAATTTAGGCTGGATAGGTGCACCAACAGTTCCTTGTTACCAGAAAGCTACGTTTTAAACCCATAAGCTAAGTGTAGCAAATCAAAGTGGGCTAGCAAGGTGGCAGACGTGAGTGGAGCAAGAGGGCTCTGGGTCTGAAGTCAGAGCAAGTTGCTTTGTGGCACTTGTATGCAGAGAGTGGAGCTAGAAATGAAGGCAGTGGCAGAGCACAGAGGGGTTTCTGGCCACCCAGAGGGGCAGGTTTCTGGCCACTCAGGGGCAGCCTGTGAAAAGCCATTGGTCTGATTGGTCACATCAGGAGAACTCCCAAAGTGAGAGCAATGTGTTCTGCCCAGAGACGTGTGGTTTCTGTGGTAAGTACTTCTAGAGTCATTTGTGTGACGAGGTGAAGCTGGGCTTTTTTATTGAGGGTTTTCTGGTTGTCCAAAGGCTCTTACAGGCAAGCTTTTGGCTTGAGGAGCCCTATTCAGCCATGAGTTTAAAGTGGAGTGCTTAATGGGCATCTAGTGAGTAACAGCTGTCACGTTTTAACTTTGCCCATGTAGCAAATTTGCATGGATTCCACCAGTTCAGAGTTCAGGACTGCAGTTAATGTGACTACAGACTACTTGGTATCATATCCTTAAATGGGGTTGGAGGCAAATAAAAAGAGAGCCGGAGATATAAACAGAGCCTAAGCTGTATTGACTGAAACCTTATTGTAATGATTGTGCATCTGTACAAGCTCATCTTTTCCAGCATGAAGAATCTTACAGTACAGAAAGTATTGTCACGTGTACTGAGTAAATAAGCTGAAAAAAGAAACATTTTCTGTGATCACTTTCCCTCTCAGTAATCTTGGATTTCATTTGTAACAATAGCAGATAAAGCTCTTACAGTTTTATATCTTATGGTCTTATATCATGCTTTAAATAATACAAAACCTGCATCAACTCTATTAACAGCACAGGCTGGGTCAAACATGTTTGGCACCCTGTTTATAATACTTGAATGGGTATGTATTTATTTCTATCATCAGGTCAAATGTTTAGCATTACAGTAATATTTCAGAAGCATGTAATCTTTACTTAGTTTTTTTTAGTTTTTTGTTCTTATAGGCAAGAGAGCAGAAAACTATTTGTGTGGGAATGACAGACCACAGAGGGTGGTTCTCGATCTTCAGTGATATGCTTTTAATCTTTCCAAAAAATGTCTTCTATTGAGACTAACATCGGACACTGTAGCAATGCTGAGGCAGTGTTTTCTGCTCAGCACATGTGCATAGCTGAATTGCTGTGTGCTCTACTTCTGTCTAGATAGACACACACTTTGCACAAAAGTCGGTCCAATGCTGCTTCTAGAGCTCTATCAGTACAATCTGCTTTGTACTTTCAGGCAAAGTCAGTGGCACAATGGTCTCAGGCACAAATTTGTAACTAGAATGACAAGGTACTTACTATGAGCTAACCCAACTGGGGCTGTTTGAGAATAAATTTGCTACGTTATAGTAGTTCATATACACCCATGCACATCTTTTGAGGAATGCAAACTTAGTGTTAACAGCTGTCTCTGGTATCTTGTTCTGCCCACTACTGACGGGCTATAGATCATAATTAATTTTACTTTGGCCTTTATCAAGGCAAGTCAAAGAAATAATCCCAAAAATGTTAAAGTCAAGGAAGGTGAGATCAATCATTGAAGTGAGTCTAGAAAGTAGAAATGAAATGCATTGTTTCAGTTACTCACAAATACTTAATAGTACCAACAGACTCATTGGAGTGCTTACAGATCACATGCTCTATGGAAGAAATGTGCTACAAATTACTTCCAAGCAAACATGAAGATAAAGGTCTTGCTACATGGCAGGACACCTACAATCTGAATCATTGCAGCCAGGTTTCAGTCAGAGCCATGGTTTTCATGCTGCTTCCTCTAACATAGGTTACCGTTTTAAAAGTATAAAGGAAACTAACATTTCAGGGTTTTGACAATAAATTGCAGTGAAAAAAAGCCATATTCCTCCATTCCAACTGTTTAAAATACAGGCATGGTATGTGATGGCTCATTTGTGCCTACTGATTTGAGAGGGACACAGGAAGAAGTCTGAAATAATCCATAGTTCTATGGATATAAAATAATTCCTCCTGCACACACTGGTGTGGAATTGGTGAGGCTGTTGACATCCTCAGGGATACATCCTATGCATCATGGTCACACGTGGAATGGTCAGTGCAAGGCTCTAGTGACAACAGGGAGCAGGGAGATGAGAATGTGCCAATGTGTGCATTTTTTCCTGAGCACATAGGCACTCTGCACATCAGTCATCTGTTTTTCACATCTGAAGATATATTCCTTTGTAACTAAAAAATAAATGTTTTCTTCTGCATGGTAAGTACTGAAGGTATAATCAACTTAGTGCTTAGAGTCAGTCAGACTCCAAGTATCTTTAAATGGGATTTAACTGCATATTTATACAAGAAGACAATTTTTTTCTTATACAGACATTCTGGTCTGTTCTATGGCTTGACATTTTATTTAGTGAGAAGAAGTTGTTCCAGCTTGTTACCTCCAGATTGTTTTTGGTTTTATGAAATAGTTCTTATTGTCTGGAAGAGTTTTCCTGCATGTCTAAGCATGTGTGGTAGTTTCAGTTCAACTGGGCAGAAATACCAATGTCAGGTAGTGGTTTTGATTCGCCAATTTGAGATTTCCCACCCAACACACCAATTGATGTGGTGGGTTTAGTGCTGGCTAAATCACTAGAGCACCCACTAGAATTATTTACTCATTTCCTGCTGTGAGGTAGGATTAGGAGGAGGAGCAAAGCAGGCTCAAACTTTGAAGGGTATACAGAACTTTATTAACAGAAACTAAAAGAAAAAATAATAAGAACCAGAATAAAGCCTCCAGAACACTTCTTCTCCCCCCACATCCTCTTTTCCTTCACACTGACAATGTACAGAAACAAATCAGTCAGTTTACCATTTCTAAAATAGTCTTTCTCCAATTTACTTAGGGAGAAGAGTCTCTCTTTTTAGTCTATGGAGACTTCTCCACGAGAAAACAGTTCTCTCATGGCTTCAGTGTCACAGCAAATCAGCCGCCTGGTAGAATGATCACTGTGTAAAAATTCCTTTCCTCGACCAACAGTTTTCCCCACAGCTGTTATCGAGGACCATGTCAATTTATGGGGTTTTATTTTAAGGATGAGCAGTTCAGAGCAAAGTTCTCTTCATCTAACTCTGAAATAATTTTCAATTCCAGGAACAGAGATCTTCTCTTCATCCCTGGGGGAAAAGGGCATCACACTCTTCTCTCTCTCTGTTCAAACTTCTCATTGGATCACAGCTACTTCAACATCTGCTTACTTCAGCACGAATGGCTTTGCTCATGTTTACAATGTGAACACTCCACCGCCCCACAGGCATTCCATGAGTTACAGGGAAAAAAAAGTCTGATTTATCAATAATATCTTCTCCATAGCTTACAAGAGAATTTCAGTCCAAGACATATTCTCATCCCGTCTCTCAACTGGGACCTGACTGATCTCGATGTCTCCATGGTGCTCCTGTGCGTGTCTTCATTTCTGTCATTTTCTTTCACTCAAGAGAGGTGATGCAAGGGGTGCAAGTCGCATCTGTGCAGTGAAAGAGTTTATATCTTGCCTGGGCCTACAGTTGGCCATGCGATCCCTGTTGGGTCATGGCATGGAGCTGTTTATGGTGGAAAGCTTTTTGGCAGTCGTGCTGGAGGCTGAGCCAGGATAGTCGGGGCCCAGCCAGAAATGGTGATAGTTGCTGTGGCTGCATTCCATAAAAGGGGGGACCTGGATCAACCCGTGCCAGACTGCGCGGGCCAAGGCAGGGTGGGCTGGCGTGCCTGGAGCTGCTCCCAGAGCCCCGTGGTTCCTGGTGTGACTCAGCAGCGGCAGAATTCCAGCCGAGCCTTGGGCCCGCGTAGCCACGCTAGGGGTGGGGGATAACCTGGTTCGACCCCCTCCCTCGTGAGCCGCGCGGGCCTGGGCCGGCCCTCCCACCCGGCCAGCCTTGTTACCCTTACTCGGAAGAAGAAAGAACTCCCCAGTGTTCGTCTTTACATGTGTCTTCACAAAGCGCATTAACTTTTGCATTGTGTAACAATGTGTCAATATTAAAAATCAGACACTGATTTGTTTTGTCAGGTCTAAAGGAAGCTGCCAAGGTCCTTACAGGAACTTAATTCCACAACTAGTTCCTTTCCTTTCTTATTGCAAAAAATAAATTAATACAAACCACCATAGCACGGCTTATAAAATCTGGCTCATTCTATTCTTTATTTTCCCAGGAGAAATGTAGCTAAGAAATTTGCAGAGTTTTGGGTGATGAGAAGAGATGTAGGTCACTGAAGTTGAGATGGAAATGAAATGGTTCTGATTTTTAAAATAGAACATGAAACTGAAAATCTGCATTCCTCTATAGACACTTCAGGGGTATCTAAACTTTTACTGAATAGCACTTAATCTATGTTTTTTCAGAACAGGAAGACACTCCATTGCTGTCAGCATGTCAGCTGACCTAGTGCTAGGGAACACAGTGTCATGGGAGAGAGACAAAGTTTATTAGAGAAGCCCTCCCTCTGAGTCACAAGGTGCAAAAAGGACCCCCTCGCTTTCTAAACTCCTTGTAGAGGAGCCTAGGAGGGGCTTGATCGAATCTTAAATTCAGAATGTCAACAGTTCAAGTCTAAGAAATTATAGATTGTGATTAAACCTTTGTACAACTTCTGGATTAATCTTGGCAGAACAGATATATTTATATAAAAATGAATTATTTATTATGGTAAATGATTATACAAAAAGATCTCAATCGGAATTATTTACTAGACAGTACAGAAGCTAAAACTATTAGTAAAGTATGACAGGATAGTGCACATTATCAAAGCAATTATATTAAAGCAATTGTAAAAGAGCTAGCAAAAAGAAACAATTATTAAAGTAGGGATTTATGTACCTCACCCATGCCAATGTCTGGGGCCAGCAAAAGACATCTCTTCTGCTCAGCCTTGAGGAGAAATTTCGAGGGGTATCCCCACCCAAAGGAGGAATCTTCGTACACACTCCAGGAAGGGATATGTTAGAAGAACATAACCATATGAAAGAGGACTGGACTTCTATAGTGTAAAGTAATTGACTGCCAGTCATATGTCTCCAGATCAGTTTAGCAGCTTATCTGCCAGATCTTTGCCTCACTATCAAGATGTTGATTTGGGGTAGATGTGTCAGACTGGTTTTAGCATAATTCAACACCAGAACCAGCATGATGCACCTGTCAGTCGACCTCTGACAGCCTTGTAAATAGAGCATTGTCCAACTTGCTTGCCCACAATCCAGGGCAGAGCATCCTGCTAAACTTAGCTGACAATAAGAATCCTCTAAAAAATTAGGATTATCGCTGAAATGTTCCTAATACTGGCTTTCATCTAAATTCATTTAAATAAAGGAGCTAGAAGCCTCAAAAAATGTATAACTTGTGAATATCAATTGATTGTTCATGTTTGGAAATCCTATCTGTAGCATTTCCATGGACATGAGCACAGTACTGTGAAAATCAAAATCTGAGTGTCCTTTCTCAAGGTTTTTAATTCAATATAAAACCCTAACAATATGCACCTATTTTTAATAGCCTGTTCTGTGGAATGACCTTCCAAGTAAAAGATGAGAACAATGTGTGGAATTTCAAATGTCTTCCTGTGCAATGAAATGCTGTATTTCTGTTTCACGTTCTTTATTGTTACTTGGTCAGTCTGTTCTGAAATGTTTTCTGACTAGGGAGTGAAGAACAATTGACTTCATTTAGTGCAGCAGAATGCTCAGTAATATTATAACCCCCTATTGTATTCAGTCCTAGAGTTTTGGAAGTAGACATCCTTACCTTCTGACCCTGCCTCAGGAACTGAAAGAATCTTTCTGGACTGTTTCAAGCAAGTTTTGAACTTGAAAGTTTTGAACTTGCAAGTTTCTGGACTGGCTGCAAGGTTTGCTGTTAGCACTTATTATGTGAAACTTAAAACAACAGTTTTGTATTCATGCTAACATCACTTCTCCAGAAGATATTCTGCATTTCATATAGTAATCCATTTTTCTCAACTGTAAGTTTAATTCAGAAACAGTTTTTAAGGCTTGCAGATCTCAAACTGTTCATGGTGATTTGACAGTAAAGAATTTGCTTGGTTCTCCATGCAGGATTTGAAGTAGTGTCCAACACAGAGATCTACTTCTTTTTTTCTTTCTGTTTTGTGCTGAAAGATGAGAATTTTCCAAACACAACAGTTTTGATGAGACCTCTGTTATGAGAGAGGTTCACCAGATTCACCAGATTACTTTTCTTTCCAACTGCTCTTACAACTGTTCAAGAGCAAAAAGGGAATACAAGAACAATGTGCAAAATACAAGAACAATGAACAGTTGTAAGTATTTATATTACATTAGTATCTCCCAAAACATACTACAGATAAATTGCACATTCTTTGTCCAATTTCTTCACTTGAGTGTGTTTTTGAAAATTCCTGATCCAGTCTAAGACATAAACTCAGAGCATGATCTTTGAATTTTTCTGAACAAAATTCTATACTAAGGAAAGTAACTATTTTCTTATTTAAAGCATCTGATGAATATACTTATTTCATATACTTAATTAAGTATATTTCATATACTTAATTTATACATAATTCATACCTATCAATAGGAACAACACAAAAAGAAAAATGTAGCTATGGACACCAATGTAGAAGGGAAAATTCAGTAGGGCTGAGGGGGTTGTTTAGATGAAATCATTCAGCCTATATATCTGACCAGAACTGAGTGTGCGTAGAAGTGCAATTAAGCAGCAGGTAAGGGCAGAAATGAAAACATACAGGTCACCCATTTCAGCTGAGACATGGTAGCACAGACCAAATGAATTGGAGAGCGACTTTGAGGGACTGTTCAAGCAAGTGAGCAAGTCATTTTTCGACCCACTAATCCTCTATAAAAGCTCTCAACATACCATCTGAAATAACATTAACAAAAAATACCCTGTGCTAGCCGTTAACTCTGAGTAAGTACCCAATGTTGATCATTACTGCTAAAAAATGGTGTCTTTTTCATCAGGAATAAATCTACTACTCTTAGACCCTAGATATTCTGCTGAAGTGTTTTCTTGCTCTGCTGTGTGCTGTTGCCCATCTCCTCTTTATCTGCTCTGGATAAGTAAACATGCTTACAGTAATGAGTGGATACTGAAACTTCTGTAGTTTCCCATGGAGATCTCACAGAGACAACATTTCTCTAGGTATAGTGCGGGTGTTAAAAAGAGACTTTCCCCTAGCCCCCGACTAGCTC
>VWZS01011032.1:147188-182952 GCA_013397075.1 Rhabdornis inornatus | reverse complement strand
GGATTCCAGGAAGGAAGGAAGTTCTGCACCTCCATTGCCAGCCTGAAGAAAGGAAAAATAAATAAAGATTGAATGAAATGAGTGCCATGAAGTAATTTTGATATTCATGGGAATTAACCCTTGAGGGACACACTGGGGTTTCCAGCTGTTGGAACAGGGAGAGAACAGATCCTGGCGTGGGGGACAGGATCTTCCAAGGATCCAAGGAAAACCCGCTGAGCTCCCCAGCAGCAGCACATCCATCCCTCGAACAGCTCCCAGCCCTTCCCAGGAATTGCTTGTGAACACTTTTGCCCGGCCATGAATTATTCATGGCCATAAATGATCGGGCAGATGATTTGTGCAGCAGTCCCGGCCCGTGGGGAGGGTTTTGCTCGTTCAAAGAGCCGTGCTGGAGGTGTCCGACTGCAGCACACGCAGCTCTACATGAGCGCTTGTGACATTTTCCCTTCCTCCGAGCTTTTAAGTAAACAAAGTGCGGCTGTCTGAAAGTCTTCCCGGTGTCAGTGCGAATCTGGGCGCGGATGGAGGAGGAATCCCGCTCTTTATCCGTGGAAAAACATCCTTTTGATGTGGAGCCTCGCTGCTGAGCGTTGCCTTCACGTAAAATCTTCTTTCTTCTCCGAGCGGGCGATGTGAGGTTTCGGTGTTTCCCTCTGATGGATCGCCCCTAACTGTGCCTCCAAGGAACATGAAAATAAAGAAGAGAGGAAGGGATTTAACAGCGTGTGCTGGAGAGGGAGGAGAGGAGGGATGAGTGGTACCTCGGCATTCCAGGAGGAGATGGAGGCTTTGGAATTCAGCAGGATTGGCAGCAGAGGTGGCCTCTCATTGTGCATCCTCTCAGTGCTCTGCAGGTCATTCTTTCATCTCCTCCTCTGAGTTTTGGTCTCCTGTAGCACGTCGGTGTTTGAGTAATTCTGGTCTTCAGATTAAAATAATAATAATAATAATAATAATAATAATAATAATAATAATAATAATAATAATTTCTTCCTCTTTGTCTCACAGGAGAAGAGTGAAGATTTCCTTGGCTGTGCTCCTCAGCTGCCTCTCCCATGTGGGATCAGGTTGGGAATGGCAGATCTTTGGGGGAGGATTCTGCTTTGCTTTGGGTGGGAAATGCAGAAGAGCCTTTGAGCTGCACCCCCTGCGCCTGGAGATGCCTCATTTTGGGCAGAGCGACCAAAAAGTGGATTTGTGAAATGGTTTGGGTTGAAAAGGACTTTAAAGTTCATCCAGTTCTGCCTCAGCCGTGGCAGGGACACCTTCCAATGTCCCAGGCTGCTCCAACCCCGATGTCCAACCTGGCTTTGGAATCCAGGGGCAGCCACAGCTGCTCTGGGAAATCCATTCCAGGGCCTGCCCACCCTGCCAGGGAACAATTCCTGCCCAATATCCCATCCAGCCGTGCCATTCCCTGTGTCCTGTCCCTCCATCCCTTGTCCCCAGTCCCTTTCCAGCTCTCCTGGAGCCCCTTTAGGCCCTGGAATGTTTGAAAATGTTCTGCTTCACCATTCTCCACCTGCTTCCCTGAGCTTTGACTCCTTATCCCAATGCCAGAAAGGGGAAATCACCAATTCCCATTTTCTGTCCCCAAAACACCAGGACAGGCTTCCATGGCCCATCCAAGCTGGATAACCTCGGGCTGTTCCATTTTTTTTTTTTAAACATCATCCCAAAATGTTCCCATTTTTGTCTTTTCCTGCTGTGCCCTTTATGAGATGCAGGATCAGCCACACACCCAGGACCCAAAACACAGACTGCCCATGGATGTCCCTGCTGGCTCTGGGGACAATTCCTGTCCCAAGTGGTCCCAAACATCCTCCTGGCTTTTTGGAAAGGAGAATTCATGTATTTCCAGGCACATGCCAGAGCAGAATTCCCAGGACACCTTCCCAGGGCTCTGGGAACTCTGGGATGAGCAGTTCCAGCTCATTTAATTGTTTATATTCCATTCCCACTCTGGATTTTTTTTTTTCCCCTTCCCTGCCATAACCTGCCACGTATTTACACTGAATTTCACCTCCAGTTTTATTGTCAGGAACTCATTCTCAGCAGATCCTCCAGAGCTTTTCGCTGTCACTGTTGGATTTCATGATCCTGAATAATTTTATCGCACAGGCAAACACTGTCACTTCATCATTCCCCACTTTTCCGGATCATTGATGAGTGTTCCACGCTGCAGATCCCAGGACAGGCCTCCAAGGATCCCTGTGCCTGCTTTGGAGCACAAATCACTCATCCTTCCCTCATGTCATGTTTTTGACCACTCTTCAATCCGTGGAGGGGCTTCCTCTTGCATTCCCTAAAATCTCAATGGCTGCAAGTGCCTTTTGTGAGGATTTTGAATGGAATTTTTGGGAAATTCCGTTTAACTACAGCAAATTCTTGCTTGGGCCAGTGTTGCCACCTCCAAAGAAATGTTGTGGATTTATGGGATGTGATTTCCCCTGGAAAAGCTGTGCTGATTTTTCCCAGTATATCCACATCCTGTTAATTCCAGGGTTTATCACGATTCCTTTGGATTTGCCTGGCATGGAAAAGCACATTCCCTGCCTCCAGCTCCTTCTGCCCTTTTTAAAAGAAAACTGATGTCATATTTTCTGCCTCCCACCACCAGGAAAAGGGGACATGGTGGGATTGGCAGTGCTGAGGGAATCATGGAATGGTTTAGGTTGGAAAAACCTTAAATCTCGTCCAGTCCCATGGATGGGGACACCTCCCAGGCTGCTCCAAGCCTTGTCCAACCTGGCCTCAGACACTTCCAGGGACCTAGGGGCTTCTCCCAGTCAGGAATTTCATCCCAAAATCCAACCTAAACCTACTCAAGAAGCTTCCAGTATTTCAGTGCCTTATTCCAAGCTGATTTTCCCTGAGCCTGGCATATCAAACCTTATTTTTTCCTGCTTTGTTGTATCCTCCCTGAGCTCACCCGAGCCCCTCAGCCATGGGAAGAGAGCTTTGCCAACAGCAGGATCTTCCTGCACAAAGCCCAGCCTGTTCCACAGGGATGAGAAGGCAGGATCAGAGGCAGGAGAAGCAGGATCTGAGCCTGCTGGGAGCTTGCAGTGCCTGAAATTTCCTGGTTGGGAATTCTGGGTGGCTGCAAGCAGTTCCTAAATGGGTTTGTCCCCTTCAGAACAGCCCTGCTCCATTCAGGTGGAACTCTCACCACTCCAAAGTGGAATTTTTTATCCAGGTTTTTCCTCTGGGTTCCAGTTTGGGATCTGTTGGCAGCTGTGGAGGTTGCTCTTATTCCAGGGAAAAGATCTGCCTGCCTTTGGCGTGGCCGGGCTGTGTGGAGCTGGCTTGGACACTCCAGCACGGATTGGATTTTAATCATTAATAAATCAGCCCTGGTGGGGGAATGATCATTCCCAATGTGTGTCCAAGGATTCTGACTCCTGAGTTGAAGCTCCCAGCTGTCCCAGGAGGCTGAGAAATGCCACATCCCCCCTGTCCTCAGCAGATGCTGGGGACATTGAGCTGGCAGGACCAGCCCAGCTCCAGCTGAACATCCAGAGCTCTGAGTTATTCCAGCTCCCGAGGCAGCTTTGGAATTTTAAAGAAGTGCCACAGCTCCTCCTCGGAATCAAGCAGATAAAAAATCAATGCATTTGAAAGAGAAATGAAAAATAAAGTCTGGTAGAGCCAATATTGCTCCTGCCAGGGCTGAGCAGCCTGGAGGAGGGAAAATATCTTCCCTGAGAGGGGATTGAAGGTCTGGAAAACACAGCTCCAGCGGTGACCTCGGGCTGAGCACATCCTCCCTGCTTTCTGAGAGCAACTTGGAGAGGAAAAATCCCGGACCTGGCGTGGGATCATCAATTCTGGGAGGTTCCAGAGCTTTTGGGATGCTGGGGAGGTGTGGATGTGCAGCAGCTCAGGTGTCCTGCTGGATCTGCTCCTCCTTGGAAGCCCAGCTCGAGGAATTTTTCCATTGATTTCACTGCAAACAAGATCAATTGTCTCTTTGGGCTCCTGTGTGGGAATGAGATTATGTTGAATATTAATTTGCCTTGAGATGGGCCCTGACTGTAATTTTCTATCAGCAAAGGAGAATTCATGTATTTCCATAAATTCACATACTTCCATCTATTCATTCCACATATTCATAGACATTATCTCAATTCCCAGCTCTAGTTCAAACAAAAGTTAGTTCCTTTTACAAATAAATTATTTTTCCACTGTTGATGATATTTCTAATTTTTGTAGGCAAATTTATCCATTTGAACAAAGGAGACAAAAAGTATCTTTGATGTAGCAAAGCCTTTCTGAGAGCCGTGTGTAAATTAAGGGAGAAAAAATAGTCTGGAAAATTTAAGGAACGGATGGGAATGATTCCAAGTTACCTTGTACTTAATTGAAGTTCTCAGAAATGTTCTTTTCTTGTTTTCTATATTGGAGCTGTTCCTTGAAGTGTGGCTGAATGCCTCTTCAAGCTGGCATTTAATCTTTGACTGCATATATTTATTTTTTCCCTTGTAGAAGAGGAAGTGCCCTTTCTGGAATTTCTCCTTTGGCATCTCTTCACCTTGGGCCCTCGTTTCTGGGGGATGTTGCTGGTAGATACTGCAGCACTGGATTGTTCAGAGCTGAATTTTCCCCAATTTCTGCTGCGGATTTTTGGGAGAGTCTCAAGCCAGCACAAGTCTGCCTGGCTCCACTGCTCCTCAATTATCCCACCTGGAGAGTTTCCCTGGGTGTCTTCACCACATCAGGACAATTTGGGGTGACTCTGAACGTTTCAAGGTGGCCAAATGCTGCCCGGAGCTTTGATCCACCAGGGCTGGAGGAGCTGGAATGAGACACAAGAACTGAGCTGGGGGCATCAGGAATTCCTTCATTCCCTGAAATCCATTTGGGGAGGTTCAGATTGGGAGGAGCTCAGGTGCTGCCACCTCCCTGCTCCATCCCAGAGCTCAGGGCACAGGAATATCTGGAATATCCCCAGGGAGGGACACTGCCCAGCCTCTCTGCACACTCTGCTCAGGGNGGGCACAGCACCCAGAGGTGTCCCCAGGGCTGGGAACAGGGGCAGGATCCCTCCCTGACCTGCGGGGAATGCTCTTCCCACTCATGGAATCACTAAGCTTGGCAAAGCCCTCCAAGATCACCAAGTCCAACCTTTCACACACACACAAACCCATCGCACTAATCCCACCTCTCCTCATTTTTTGGCCAACATTTCCCAGGACTGTGACCCCCCACACACTTCCCTGGGCAGACAATTCCAAAGTTTAACCACTCTTCCAGTGACAAAATATTTCCTGATATCCAACCTGAGGCTCCCCTGGTGCTCCAGCATCCAGGCACAGCCTCTGTGTGCAATTATTGCCTTCACTGGAATAAACCTTGGAATAAACTCGGAGCAGGGATGTGCCAGACCTGTGTGGAGCCACTCGTTCTGCCTGTAGTAAATTAATCTGAGTAGTAGGAGTAATAAAACTAATGGGAATGTTGTCCTGGGTGGGATATTAAAATCCAGGAGAGCCACAGCTCCCGGAGGAATCTTTAAAAGCCCCATAATTGAGTCACAACAGAGAGACCTGCAGAGAGTGAGGGAGGCAGGGAGAAAAGCTCCAGACAGTGGGACTTCACTCAAGGAGCCAAGGATGACAAAACTTCCACTCCAAATGGAATAGCAGGAGGCAGCCTGGAATTTCTGAAGGCTTGTAGGGAAAGAATAGCGAGCAGAGGAACTGTGGTGGAAGGTATTGGTGCAGCCAGCGGTGTGCAGGACAAAAAAAAACCAAAAAAATGGATATATTGTGAAAGCAGCTCAAAGAAAATCGCTGCAATGGAGCAGGGAGGGGGGTGAAAGCAATGTCAGCTCAAACTCCTTGGAATGATGCTTCATTCCAAGTGGGAAAAATTGCATGACTGGGGAAAAAAAAAGCCAAATATTTTTAAACCCAAAGCGTTCCTCGTAAACAGTGCAGAAATGAATGTGTGAAAAATTAAATTTGTTTAAAGAAGAGGTGTGAGGAGCGGGGAGGAGAACTAGCAGTGATTTATTGCCATGCTGGCAATTCCCTGGGGAAAGAGACGTGCACTGGAGGAGAATAAAACACTGGGAAAAATCAAGGGTGGGAATTAAAATGGAGCTGGAGATAGAAACATGATTTTAGCAATTCCTTTTCCAGAAGTTAGGATGACCTGAGCCACTGGAAAATAACAGCCAGGGAGAAAAATCCTCAATCTCCCCCCAGCTAAGAGATAATGGAGCAAGGAGGAATAAATGGTGGGATTGAGAAGGAAAAATCGCCAGCTTTGAAAATAACAATTAAAAGAGATGATTTCATCCAAATCTGCCTCCGACCCCTCCCCAGCAATGCTGTTATTGACAGGCAGCGCTCCCGAGCTCAGGAGAACTTCCTGCAGCAGGGCAGGAGTTGGATCCATCAGTTTTTGTGGGATCAGAGCACTGGGAATTTGGGGCGTGAGCACAGAGCTCTGCTTTGCGCTGGGCTGCGGGAGAGGAGATCTGCCTGATGGAAATTCCCTCCGAGGCGCTCGGAAAAGAGGGAAAAATTGAGAACCATCTGTGTGCATCTAAATAGGACAAACAGGGAAAAGGGGATTGTTTGGGATGGGCACCGGGAGATGGAATTTCCGTGACGGGAAACGTTAAAAATCCTGCATGGCAGCAGGGAAAGGTAAATTTGGGAGAGAATCCAAAGCTTCCCCAGCAGCTGGGCTGGGCTGCGTGGGCTCCAGAGCTTGGAGACCCCACAAATTCCCTTAACCAAATCATTAGGAAGCATTGAGCGGGATTCATTTGGAAACACAGAGCGGGATCCGCTCTTATTCTCGCGCCGCGAACGGGCTGTGAGAACATAATTAGTTATTTCAATCAGCCTCCCCAGGGCCGGGCACGTCTGGATTTGCCTCGCTGCCTCTGGATGAGGTTTGCTCCCTGATTTTGGGGTCGGACGGGGAGCGGGGGAGCCGCGGGGGCTGCGACAGCAGCGGGGCCAGCGAGCCCCGGGGGCAAAGAGCCAAGAGGGGAAAAGCGGAGGTGACAGCGGTGGCGTGAAAAGGAGGGCAGAGGTTTTTCCTGCAGGGGAAAAAAGGAGAGCTGGCTGCAGATTCCTGCGTTTTTCCACATGGACACGCCGTGTCCAAACCCTTTTCCAGGTTCTGCATCCCGTGCAGGTGACACCGCTCCTGCCTCTGTCACCCCAGGGCTCGGGAGGATCGAGTGCTCTCATTTCCAGGCGTGTGCGTGCAGGAAGAATGGAAAAGCATGAAAAGGATGGAAAAGCATGGGAAAACATGGAAAAGCATGGAAAAGTATGGGAAAGCACGGAAAGGCATGGAAAAAAACTCAGAAAAGCATTGAAAAGCACGGAAAAGCATGGGAAAATATGGAAAAGCACAGAAAAGCATGGAAAAGTATAGAAAAGCACGGGAAAGCGTGGAAAAGCATGGAAAAACTCAGAAAAGCATTGAAAAGCATGGAAAAGCACAGAAAAGCATGGGAAAACCCGGAAAAGCATGGGAAATGATGGAAAAGCATGGAAAAGCACGGAAAAGCATGGAAAACCATGGAAAAGTATGGAAAAGCATGGAAAAGCATTGAAAAACTCAGAAAAGCATTGAAAAGCACGGAAAAGCATGGGAAAATATGGAAAAGCACAGAAAAGCATGGGAAAACCCGGAAAAGCATGGGAAATGATGGAAAAGCATGGAAAAGCATTGAAAAACCCAGAAAAGCATGGAAAATCACGGAAAAGCATGGAGAAGCATGGAAAAGCATGGGAAAGCATGGAAAAGCATGGAAAATTCTTGAAAAGCGTGGAAAGTAATGGAAAAGCCCACAAAAGCGTTGAAAAGCCCAGAAAAGCATGGAGAAGAATGGAAAAGCCCAGAAAAACACGGAAAAGTATGGAAAAGCATGGGAAAGTATGGAAAAGCATGAGAAAGGATGGGAAAGCATGGAAAAGCCCGGAAAAGCATGGAAAAGCCCGGAAAAGCCCAGAAAAGCATGGAAATGCATGGGAAAGCATGGGAAAACACAGAAAAGCATGGAAAAGCCCAGAAAAGCACAGGAAAGCATGGAAAAGCATGGAAAAACCCGGAAAAGCACAGAAAAGTCTGGAAAAGAATGGGAAAGCATTGAAAAACCCAGAAAAGCCTGGGAAAGCATGGGAAAGTCTGGAAAAACATGGAAAAGCCCGGAAAAGCAGGGAAAAGCAGGGAAAAGCAGGGAAAAGCAGGGAAAAGCAGGGGAAAGCAGGGGAAAGCCCGGAAAAGCATGGGAAAGGATGGAAAAGGATGGAAAATCCCAGCCTGGCCACGCTCAGGGGCTCACTGAGCTGCTCTGCTCTGTGCTGTGGGGTCAGATTTGGCTCCAAACCAGCCCAGGAATGTCCCTGGGGGGAGCAGGGAGATCCCAGAACAGCGGGGTGGGCACAGCTCCAACCCTGCCAGGCATTTTCCTTTGCTGCTGAAGGAATTTTGCACTTTCTGAGGGGTATTTCAGTCCTTTGGGATGGTGAGCTCTGGGATGGGTTTGGAGCACTGGGATGGGTTGGGAGCTCTGGGATGGGTTTGGAGGTCTGGGATGGGTTTGGAGCTCTGGGATTAATTTGGAGCTCTGGGATGGGTTTGGAGCTTGAGGATGAGTTTGGAGCTTTGGGATGAGTTTGGAGTTCTGGGATTAATTTGGAGCTCTGGGATGGGTTTGGAGCTTGAGGATGAGTTTGGAGCTCTGGGATGGGTTTGGAGCTCTGGGATGGGTTTGGAGCTCTGGGATGGGTTTGGAGCTTGAGGATGAGTTTGGAGCTCTGGGATGGATTTGAAGCTCTGGGATGAGTTTGGAGCTCTGGGATTAATTTGGAGCTCTGGGATGGATTTGAAGCTCTGGGATGAGTTTTGGAGCTCTGGGATGGATTTGAAGCTCTGGGATCGTGGGTTTGGAGCTCTGGAGACAATGCCTTTGCCACTCATGGGACACTCCTAGCAGCCTGTCCCCTCCAATGTTTCCATCATGGATTCTGTGTCCCATCCCAAAAGGGCCACACAACCCAGAGACTTTTCCTACCACAGCTGAGTCCAATATTGCAAGACAAGGAAGAAAAAGAAATCCTGTCACAGACTTTTTGGAGACTTCCAGAGTTTTCCCAGCTTTCTGCTCCATGTAAAGGATTTGTGAGCAGTGGTGGGGGAAGCTTCAGCCATGTCCTGGCCATTCCATCCCACGTGCATGGGCTGGAAAAGGGGAATGTGGCCACTGGGAAGGATGTCATGGATGGCTCTGTCCCACGACAGCCAGGGGTTTTTAGGAGTTGGTACAAATCCTCTTTAACCCATCCCACCAGTCTGGGGCTGACTGGGATTGCTGGGATCACAGTCAGGGGTTTTTAGGAGTTGGTACAAACCCTCTTTAACCCATCCCACCAGTCTGGGGCTGACTGGGATCACTGGGATCACAGTCGGGTTTTTAGGAGTTGGTACAAACCCTCTTTAACCCATCCCACCAGTCTGGGACTGACTGGGATAACTGGGATCACAGTCAGGGGTTTTTAGGAGTTGGTACAAACCCTCTTTAACCCATCCCACCAGTCTGGGACTGACTGGGATCACTGGGAGCAGCCAGGCTGGGCTGCAGCCACACTCTGTGGATGGGATTTTTTTTCTCAAATTATGCTTTAATTTCCTCTCCTTCTGGCCCCAGTGCCTGTGTTTTAATGAGCTCGCTCCCCCAGCATATCAAACATGGTTGATCCCTGGTGCTCCCTGTTTGCAATTCCCAGTGGCTCCCCAGCAAGAATTGTGCTGTTTAATTTTGCCAGACTTCCAGTTTACTCTGAAGCCTGAAAAAAAAACCCCACACAGGCGCAAGGCCCATATTTCTCCCGGCCTATTGATAGAGCGTGATAGGTATTAAATTCTATAATTCTTTCACTGGCCTTTAAGCAGCCTGGGTGTTAATATTTAATGATGAAGGATGCTGGTAATCAGCCCCGCATCCCAAGTGTCTGGATGCTTTATGATCTTGCCTTTGGGAGCCTAATTGTGAACCCAGCCTGCCTGAGCTTCCCACCCCAACTTAATAAACTTTGCTGTTGCTGCCCAGCACATCATCTGTCTCCAGGCAGGATCCAGCTCCGGGAGGAAGGATGGGAATGGGGATGCTGATGAGGGAGAGGCTGGGATGGCACGGCCTGTTTGGGGCTGGGGATCTGGCACAGCTTTGGGCCACCAACAAAAATAACGTTGGCCACGTCCTCCCCAAAGCAGCCAGGCCTGGGGGCTGCATCTGCACCCCCTGCCTGTCCCAATTTCCTGGGGGATGTTTCCTTCACCCTCTGGAGTCTCCACATTCCATCCCCTGCCTGTCCCACCTTCCAGGGGGATGCTTCCTTCACCATCAGCCTGGATAAAGCCAGGCACTTCCTCCTGGGCTCCCAGCTCCAGCTTTCCAGCTTATCCCGAGGTTTTCACAGCCAGGTACTGCTGCTGGTGATGCTTCACTGGGCTGGAATGGCCCGAGGCAAAGGCAGGAAGGGGAGCTGCTGGTGGTTGTTAATAGCACTCAGCACTTACACGGGCACAGCCACTGGAATTCAACTCCGTGTAGGAACATGATCCCCTTAACTGCTGCCCTGGGAGCTGGAGCTGCCAGCCCAGGCAGCTGCGGGGAAACTGAGGCACAAAAACCTCCCTGGAAATGCATCTGTCACAATGAAAACCTGAAACAGTGACCCGAGCAGAGTTAAGGCTGTCTGTGAGGTTTCCCCTCCAGAGCTGTGATGGGAACCCCTCAGCTCAGGAGTCAGCCCAAAGATGAAGGGAACCCCCTCACCCAGCACTCAGGTGCCCCAGGGAGCCCCAGGGGAGCCCCAGTTCATGCTGACCACATCAATCTCCCCCGAGGAGGAGTTGTGGGGCCCCACAAAGACACCAGATACTCTGGAGGGAGTTGAACTGGGAGAACTGGGTGTAGCTCCAGTTGTATGGCCTCATGTTGGAGCTGTGCTGCAGGGAGATGTCCAGCTCACTGCTCCAGATCTACAGACACATGGACAGTCAGGAAGCTGCTGAGAAGCCTGAGAGTGATTCTGCTCTATCTGTTCTGCCAGAATTCACTGGGACGTGGACAACAGACAGTACCAAAAACCCCATTAAAAAAAAAAAAATTAACTGCCCCCACTCACCATATCCCAGATAGAAAATGGCGAGGGGCTCCATGGAGAGCTGCTGCTCCACCGGCCAGAGGAGAGGGTGTTCAGGCAGTGAATTGTGCTGTCACAGCTGGGTTACAGCATGTCCAGACAGGACAACCACGCAGGCAAGACATGAGCCACTGCAGTGGATCGTTATATCCCCAGTCTTCATCACCTGTGTGTGCCATGGCCACTGCCACCACCCCCGGGGGTCACACTGCCACTGCACACAGCCCTGGGCTCTTCAAATCCCACCACTGGGCCAGTCCTCAACCCTACTGGTCCCACTGGGATACCCCTGGTGCCTCTCTCCACCCCACAGTGAGCTGCTGCAGTGATTTCACCTGGAGATGTTTCATTTGGATTTAAGAGACGCAATAATTTTCTGTTATTTCGCTTTATCTTTGCCTGCCCAGGGTCTCTGTGTGCATAATGAGATGAGTGAGGAACCTTGCAGGCTGATTTTGTTATATGGCCCTGCCAGAGGCTGGGAGCAAATCTTCCCTCTCGAGCACGACCCTGAGGAAAGCCTGGCAGGGATGTGGATGAGGAGCGTGGGCTTGGAGCAGGGAAATATGGAATTCATCAGTGTGGGGGGCTCACATTGGCCAAAGGAGCTTCTCCAGGAGCAGGAGGTGCCAAATGGATGGAGGGAGAACCTCCCATTCCCCTTTTTCCAGTGTTGTTTAGTCCCACAGAGTTCCTCCTCTGACAGGCAGTGGGGAAAGAGTGGGAATGTCTTCTCTTGGAGGCACAAAATCCAGGGAACACCTTCGCCTTCCCTGGGAGCAGACTGGCCCTGCTGAGGTTTTGCTCTTCAGGCACCAGGGAGTCACAGAGCTGGACTGGGACACTGGGATTGGGAGAACTGGGAGGAGCCAGCAGGAGGAGAGTGACTTCACTCATGCAAAACTGAAAATCCATGAAATTTTCATGGAAAACTGAATACATCCATGAAATTGAACACATTCCTAAAAACTGCACACACCCATGGAAAACTGTATACATCCATGGAAAAATGAACACATATCCATGGAAACTGGACACAGCCATGGAAAACTGCACACAGCCATGGAAAACTGAACACATCCATGGAAAACTGAACACATATCCATGGAAACTGGACACAGCCATGGAAAACTGCACACATCCATGGAAACTGCACACATCCATGGAAAATTGCACACATCCATGGAAAATGAACACATCCGTGGAAAACTGCACACATCCATGGAAACTGCACACATCCATGGAAAACTGCACACATCCATGGAAACTGCACACATCCATGGAAAACTGCACACAGCCATGGAAAACTGCACACAGCCATGGAGAACTGAACACATGGAAAATTGCACACATCCATGGAAACTGAACACAGCCATGGAAAACTGCACACATCCATGGAAACTGCACACATCCATGGAAAACTGCACACATCCATGGAAACTGCACACATCCATGGAAAACTGCACACAGCCATGGAAAACTGCACACAGCCATGGAGAACTGAACACATGGAAAATTGCACACATCCATGGAAACTGAACACAGCCATGGAAAACTGCACACATCCATGGAAACTGCACACATCCATGGAAAACTGCACACATCCATGGAAACTGCACACATCCATGGAAAACTGCACACATCCATGGAAACTGCACACAGCCATGGAAAACTGCACACAGCCATGGAAAACTGCACATATCCATGGAAAACTGAACACAGCCATGGAGAACTGAACACATGGAAAATTGCACGCATCCATGGAAACTGCACACATCCATGGAAAACTGAACACAGCCATGGAAACTGAACACATCCATGGAAAACTGTGCACAGCCATGGAAACTGCTCCCCAGGCAGCCCCAGAGCCCAGGGATGTGTTTGATGATGGCAGCAGCTCTTGTTGTCTGCTCTGGAGAGGTTCCAGTGCCCCTGGACTCACCCAGACGAGACTTTTTGGACAGAGAAGTCAAGGTCACGCTGATGTGACAGCCAAGGGTTCTTCATTCCCTTCTCCCCTGCCCTGATGAGCTTCCCAGAGCAAGGACTTGGAGCATTTGGCATCTCGGTCCATCCCAGAGCTCCTTTCCTGCGAGCCAGGCAGGAAAATGCCATTGGGTGATGCTCACTCCCTGCAGTGTCCCCATCTCTGAGCACCTTTGGGCATCTGCTGGGCCACAAGAATCATTTCCAAGGGCTGGAAAGGCACCAAATTCCTGCCCAGGCATCCAGGTTTGAAGCAAAGGGTGGCAGAAATGTGGTAGCTCCAGGAGGGTGAGTCCTGCTGGGGGTGAAGGGGCAGCTCCCAGCTCCCAGTGGGATGAGGAATGGGAAGGGGTGATGGGCTGGGAGAGCACCAGGCTGGAGGCTGAGGGAAGCAGATAAGGATTCCAGGTGCTGCTCCCTGGATTCCAGGTGCTGCAGTGCAGGGAGAGCTCCCTGCCAGCCTCCAAGCTGGCCTGGCTGGTGGCCACGAGGCTGGGATGTGGCACAGCCCAGTGTCACTCCCTCTCTCTGCAGAGCCAGAGGCCACCTCACTCTCTCTCCCTGTCCCTGAGGCCACCGGGAGCCTCCTGTCAGTCCTCAGGTGCCCAGGTGGGGTCCATGATGCAGCAGATTCCAGCACAGCTGGTGCCAGGCCCCCATTCCTGCGGGCACCTTGCTGTCACCCAGCCCTTGGCACCTTCTGGGCAGCGGAGCTGGGAAGGGGCTGGAGCCCCAGGAGAGGCTGAGGGAGCTGGGAAGGGGCTGGAGAATTCCTGAGGGAGCTGGGAATGGGCTCAGCCTGGAGAAAAGGAGGCTCAGGGGGACCTTGTGGCTCTGCACAACTCCCTGACAGGAGGGAACAGCCAGGGGGATTTGGGATCTGGGAACAGGGAACAGGGACAGGAGGAGAGGGAACGGCCTCAGGCTGGGCCAGGGGAGCTCAGGGTGGACAGCAGCAGGAATTTCCCCATGGAAAGGGAGGTCAGGGATTGGAGCTGCCCAGGGAGGTTTGGATCCTCATCCCTGGAGGTGTCCCAGGAATTCCTGGAGGTGGCACTGAGTGCTGTGTGCTGGGGACAAGGTGGGGATGGGGCACAGCTGGGACTGGATGGGCTGGGAGAGCTTTTCCAGCCTCAGTGATCCCGGGATTTTCTCTCCCCGTGACATCACACATCCAACACACCTCTCCCCCCTTTTGCCCATCAGCCTTTGTCCCCAGCTCTGTCACCAGCAGTGACCATCCCAACATCCTCCTCTGCACCCAGAACTTCCCCAACAAGCCCCGTATTACAAAACCCAAACAAACCACGGCAGGAATCAAACATCCCTGTAAATCTTTGACTTCTCCCTGCTCTTCCTGCCTGGAATATCCCAGGCAAGGAAGATTTCCAGCGTGGAGCAGGAAGGTGCAGTGTAAACAACGTAATGAGTTTAGTGCCAGTGAGAACAGCCCCAGCTATTCCATCTCTCTTCCCAAAATGAGCGAATCCTTCTGATCCAATTTACTGCCGTCATTAGCAGAGCTTCCGGCGCTGCTGCCGAGCCTCCCCGCACCGCTCCTTCCCATTTGGAGCTCCCAGGTATAAAATGTTATTGTTTTAATCTTTACATTGCAGGAGCAGTTTGGAATCAGGAACGAGCTTTGTCTGAGGGGTTGCCTTGAAATGCTCATTTTCACCTAAAGGGCTGCAGACGCCGGGGTAGAACAATGACAAATTAACTTTCAGCCCCAGCAGCCATTCCGGCTTCTGGGAGTCCAGGTTTTTGTTGCAAGGCTCCTTCCTGTACTTCCTGAGGGCAGCCAAGCTCTTCTGGGCAGTGCTGAGGTGACACAGTGACCTTTAACTGGGAAGCTTGGAGCGGCAAAAAGGTTGAGCGAAGAAAAAAAAAAACCGACAACTTAGAGGTTGGAATTTTTCACTCAGAAATACAAAATTTCTGCCTCAAAGTTGGTGTTTGCTTTTTTGAATGAGTTTCAAAGCTGCAGAGCGCCCAGTTTGGAGGGACTGGAGAAACAAGTGGAGTCAGGAGGGTCTGGAGTCCATCCCTCACTCTGCTTTCTGTGGAGACACGGGATCTGAATATTCCTGATGGAATGTGTAATGAATATCCAGAGAAATCCAGTTTGCACTGTTGGTCTGCATGGTGCCACTGCTCCACAAATGCTGAGAAAACTGCTCTTGGAATTGCAGGGGAATCACAAAATTACGGAGTTTAAGAACCCTCAGGAGGCCTCCAGTTCTTCTTTCTGCTCCAAGCAGGGCCAGACTCAAACTCAGCTCAGGTTGCTCAGGGCATTGCTGTTGGACTTTGGAGAATGAAGATGATGAAGGATGAAGGATGAAGATATCAAATGATGAAAGATGAAGATCTCAAAGGATGAAGGATGAAGATCTTGAACGATGAAGGATTAAGATCTTGAAGGATGAAGATCCTGAAGGATACAGGATGAAGATCTCTGTTCCAGCTCTGCTTCCCCTTCCCTCCACTGCTCTTTGTCCAGGCAGAAGCCAGGGGATGTCCTGGCAGGTGAAGGTGCTGATGGTGTGTTGTCTTAGGTTGCAAAGCAGGATGTGACCAAAGCGTGAATTCTGTCCCCAGCTGTTAAACCAGCTGTGGCAGTGATCCTGATCCCTGTGGAGATATCTGCTGTTCATGTTCCAGCTGTTCAACAGCTGGGGCAGTGTTCTTTATCTTTCCCACAGCCCATCCTCCCTCCAGGAGATATCTCCTGTTCATGGGCCATGGAGTCCCAGGGCATGGCTGATCCAATTCCATCATCCCACTGGGAGATGCTCCAGCCAGGGGGAGGAGCCAAGCATTTCCTCCCCAGATCAAATCTGACATTTGGAACATCAGAGCAGCCTTTTCCCACTGGATCCCAGAGGAAAACCAGAGCCTTGCACATCATCCCTGGAGCTCTGGAGGAAAACTGCACCTTCTCCAGGAGCACTGCTCCAACAGAAGCACATCTGTCACTGCAGGAGGATGCAGCCACCATGGAATGGGACTGCACCAACACCCTGCCTGACTGACGGGGGGCAGCTTGGATTCTGACCCTGGCAGTGTTTTGGGTTTGTTCTCTGTCATTCTGTATTTCTATTTTAATTTTCCTAGTAAAGAACTGTTATTCCCATTCCCATATCTTTGCCTGAGAGCCCCTTAATTTCAAAATTATAATTTGAAGGGAAGGGGTTTACATTTTCCATTTCAGGAAAGGCTCCTGCCTTCCTTGACAGACACCTGTCTTTCAAACCAAAACCTGTATGAGCTGTCATTCCTAAGGTGCTGTTGGGATGCCGGGAATTCTCTGTCCCTCAGGGCTGGGAGGATCATCCTCTGCAGTTTCCAGGCCAAATTATCAGATCAGTGCCAGGTTTTCCTGAGGAGAGCCAAGAGTATTTATCCGTGACCTGAAGGGGAACGCACAATCTGGAGAGATAAGAATTAAAGAGGATACAAAGCCTAGCAGGAAGATAAACGTGGCCAGGGCAGCATGAATCACTTGGAGGCTGAATTTGTTCCAGAGCCTGAATTTTGGGTCAATGCAATGAAAATCCACACTTCCAGGAACAAAGATATCCACACGCTGCTGAACATGGATTAGGGAAGGGGAGGGAAGCAGGTGGGACCTTCTGAACTGGAAATTCCCAAAGAAAAGATCTTCCCTGCTCTGTGGGACCGTGCACTGCTTTAAGGAGAGCTCTGGGTGTGCTCAGAGTCCAGTTCCAGGGTCACTCTTAATGAAAACATGGAAAGAATCCAGGAAAGAGGTGTAAAAGTCAATGAAATTTTAAACAGACACCAAGCCAGACACCTGGTTTTCTAATGAAAGGCTTAATGAAAAACACTTTGGATCCTTGCTTGGCACAAGGCTGGGAGTCCCCAGCAGAAGAGAATTTCTTTGAGACTCGAGAGCTCTTTAATCTGGCGATCAAAGGTGTAACAAGACGTGGTGGCTGGAAGCTGAAATTAGACAAATTCCACCTGCAAAGGAGACACATTCCAGCAGGGAAGAGAATTAGTCATAAACAACCTGTGGGGGAGGTGGGTGATCCTCCCTTGCTTGGAGTCTTCCCTTGAAGTTGGATGTGTTTTGAAAGGAGCTGCCCTAACCAGGAATGGTGGGGTGGACATGGGGATGAGCTGGGAAAAGTCTCTGGCTTCAGGAATGAGAGAGGACAGAGCTCCTCCAGGATCACTGATCCCTGAGCTCCTGCACGGGGACATCGGCTCATCCTGATCTCTGTGCCTCCACCTGACCACATCTGGCTGCAGCTGCGTCACCTGGAGGTGTTCACAGCTTGCTCCACTGCATGGAATACCGCTGGAATTCTGCAGTTCCAGGAATGCCTGTGTGATCCAGACAGATCTCCTACTTCTCCCTGTTCAGCTTTTTTCTGGGATTTCACTTTCCTCCTTTGCCCCTCTGGCACAAACCCACTTATCCCAAAGCAGAGCTACCCCAATTCCCCAGGGAAATTCCCTTTTTCCAGGGAGAGCAGGGGTGTGCTGGGCGCTGCACAGCCCGGGGGATGTGGGATCTTTGGGATCACAACAGGACAGAGCTGAGTGTGACCCCACACAGGGCCTGTCCCTCCTGCAGGGGCTGGTTTGGGATGCTGGAAGGAGCTGGAGCACTCCCAGGACAGGGAAGGGACAAAGCCACCCCTGTGTGGGGTGGCACAGAGGTGACACAGCAGGCTCTGCTGACCTTCCTGGCTCCAAAATTGGTTTTTATTTGGATTTGCATAATCCAGCACAGCAAACAACAGTGGGATGGGACTAAATGAGGGGAAAAAGAGGGAAACACAAACAGATTTACCTGAACTAACCAGCAGCTCTTGGAGCTGCCACCTGCACTCCTGAAGGGCACAGCCTGGAGCTGGGGGGAGAGCTGGGAGGTGAAAAGGGGCCAAAAATGTGGGAGAAAAGCAGAATCACTTCCTCAGGGATGAGATTTTCCAGCTCTTCAGCTGGGAAGGGTTGTTTGCCCCCAGGAACATTCCCTGGGCTGCTCAGGTGTGGGATGAGGCTGCGAGGAGAGGGAATGTGGGGAGGGGATGGAGGTGGGAATGTGCAGGGCAGACTTCCCCAGCACCTCCTCATCTTCTCCTGCTTCCCCAGCTCCAGAAGGAACAGTGGGAACTGTGATGGGAACAGAAATTCCTCACTGAGATGAAAACTGAGCAGGGAGCAGCTCAGAGAAAGAGTCAGGGACTCAGCACGCGTTGTTGGGATCCCAGGTCACGTTTTTTTAAAGAGATTTTGAGAGTAAATTTGTTTTAATTCAATGCCTTTAAACAAACCCAAACACGGATTTCACAACAATTCCAGCCCCAAATCCCTTTTTCCAGGCTTTGTGGCAGGAGGAGACCTGAATAAAAGCCTGGCTTTGGCCAGTGGGGTGTGTTTGCTTTTCTCCTGCCTGGGTGAGCAAACTGGGAGGAAAGGACGGCAGCACAAAGAGAGGAGCAAGGATTCAATCCCTGGAATGTGCTGATTCCCAAGGAAGCAGAGCCAGGCTGAGGCACCTAATAAGGTGTATATTTTATAGGGGAGAAGGTTTTAATGGGGTTGAGTGGATCTAAGAGTCTCCACTGTGCCATAAATTCCCCCAGACAAGCTTTTGGTGTCACCTTGCTCCTTGTGATAATGAAGGGGATTTGAATGGGATGGAATGGAGTCGGGAGCTAAGCTATGGCAGCAATTTATCCCGGGAATCTGCAGCAGAGCTGGGGAAAATGAAGCCTTTTTTTAGATATAGATACAGATGGATTGGAAATGGAGTTGCCTCACGCACAGGGGGCTCCTTTATCACCGATAATATCGGGACAAATCCTGCCTGGCTCTTTGCACAGCCTCTGACTGCACCAACAGAGCCGGGAGCTGCTTCCAGCCGGGAGCTCGTTCCCAGCACAGCCCCTGGCACAGGGAGCAGGGTGCCAGCTGCTCGAGGTGTGAACACTGTCAGCAGTGGCGTTTCAGGAGCACAAATTCCAGCTTCCTTCTCCCTCCCCAGCACCTCTTTGCTCTGCAGCTCCCCTTCCCCAGCTGGGGCAGGAGAGGGAAAACTCTGGGGGAATGAGGGAAAGGCTCAGCCCTCAGGGACAGAATCTCACCTTTAACAAGGGGAGATTGTTTGGAGCTAAAGAAGAGAGATTTAGGAAGTTCTTTCACCCCTGCCATGGCAGGGACACCTCCCACCATCCCAGGCTGCTCCAAGCCCCGGTGTCCAACCTTGGACATTTCCAGGGATCCAGGGGCAGCCCCAGCTGCTCTGGGCACCCTGTGCCAGCCCTGCCCACCCTCCCAGGGAACAAATCCTGCCCAAAATCCCATCTAAATCTCTCCTTTTTTACTCTCAAACCATTGCCCCTTATCCTAGTACTGTCTGTCCGTGTAAAGTCACGGGGAGGATTTTTTCCTGAATATTCCATCTAAACTCACGTTCTGGCATGAAGCCATTCCCCCTTGTCCTGGTCTTTGAAGATCATTTCTCTCCATCTCCTTTTGGCTCCTTCAGGTCCTGGAAGGCCCCCATGAGGTCTCCCCAAAGTTTCTCTCCTCCAGGCTGAACAATCCCAGCTCTCCCAGCTTTTCCTCACGGGAGAGCTGCCCCATTCCCCTCATCCTATGAGGGACTGGAAACATTTTATGGCCAAATCCAGCCCTGGAGGTGCTGCTGTGCCCTGGACTGAGCTCAGACCCCACAAATGAGAGCCCCACACCCTGCAGGGACCCAGCAGTGCTGCCACAGAGGGGAAAATCCCTCAGTATTTCTGGAGAAAACCTTTTCCCTGCACAAATCCTTATTTCTCTTGCACTAACCCTCACTGCAGGTGAAACAGAATTGAAACTCCTGGCAGTTTTGGGAGGTGTAAAAGGCTTCCCTGCAGTATTTGGGCTGTGGGGGAAGCTCCCAGTTCTGTTCTGTCACTGCCTGTGGGGTTTCTCAGGTGCCAGCTCTGAGGGATGTAAATGCTGCAGACATCAGGTTATTCAGAGTTTGGCTCATTCCCTTTTGATCTCATATTTGTGTCTTTTCCAGGGTGTGTTTATTCACCCCACCCCCTTCATTTCTTTCTTCCTTTCTCCTTCTAACTCTAAACATCCCTTTTAGCTTCTAAAGATAGGGCAATGTTGTGCTAAGGAAAGAGTCGTTCTGCAGACTGACCTAAAAATGGGCATGTTTGGAGCCAGGCACTTCTTGGAACGCAGCTTGGGAATTCGACACAACTTCCAAAAAGTCCAAACGTGCTGGGCAGAGGGGCAGGTGAGGCAGGAGCAGCAGCCCTGGGGCTGGGGTGAGCAGGAGGGTGGGTGCAGCTGGGACGTGCTCCTGGTGGCTTTGAGGAGCGTCATGGCAACAGTGGGAGCTGGATAATTAATACTGCACACGGAATTACAGCGCAGGCAGAGCTTTAAATACACAAAGTGCCCCTGTGTGGGAGCCTGCTCTCCCAGCTGGGTGGGGAACGGGATATTTTGGGATCACAGAGCCTTGGGAAAGGGCAGGGCACCTCTGTCCGTGCTCCTGCTGACCCCGTTTCTGGCACAAGGGTTGGCTTGGGGACACGAACCCATGGGAAGGAGCAGGAGGGGGGGGGCTGAGCTCCCAGCTGAGCTGCCCAGCAGGAAAAGTGGGATGGAAAATCAAAAATCCCTCTGGGATGTGTCCTGCAGGTGAGGGGAGCAAGCCGGGTGGGACATTTGGACATTTTGGTGCCTTGCTCTGATGGAAGAGTTCCAGGAAGGGGGAAAGAGGTTGGGAATATTGGAAAAGCCCCTCCAAGGAGTGTTCAGAGGATGGGAATGTTGGAAAAGCCCCTCCAAGGAGTGTTCAGAGGATGGGAATGTTGGAAGAGCCCCTCCAAGGAGTGTTCAGAGGATGGGAATGTTGGAAAAGCCCCTCCAAGGAGTGTTCAGAGGATGGGAATGTTGGAAGAGCCCCTCCAAGGAGTGTTCAGGACTCTCTGGGGGAGTTTGATTCTGTTCTTGAAGATCAAATCCATGAGCAGGGGCAGGGTCACCACTCCTGCACTCCTCCTCCTGTGCAGGTGAACAATCCCAGCTGTGCCAGCCTTTCCTCCCAGCAGAGCTGCTCCATCCTCTGCTCATCCTGGAGCCTCCTCTGGCCTGGCTCCAGCAGCTCCAGCTCCTTCCTGTGCTGGGGCAGCTCTGCAGGTGGGGTCTCACCTGAGCACAGGGACAGAATTCCCCCTCCCCTGCTGCCCACGGGGGGTTCTGGCTCAGGCCAGGTCCAGCTCTTTCCCTCCAATCCCCCAAATCCTCCTCCCTGGGTTGATCCCTGCTGCTCCCATGGCCGTCCTGCCTCTGGATCCTCCCTCCAGCTGAAGGCTGCCGATTCCTCTGGAGCAAGCAGCGCTTCCAATCCATTCCCAAACCGCAGCAAGGATGAGCTAAAAGCTGGATTTCCTCCCCGGGGCGCAGGCGGAGTTTTTAAACCGAGCCAGAACACACAATCCCCGGGGCGAGGTGTGAACAAACAGCTCATTAACACCGGGAAGGGGATGCTCTGTGCTCGGGAATGCTGTGAGGAGCTTTTCCCTGGAATTAGCGCGAGGGAGGGATGGAATTGCGGCGGAGTAATGAGGAGCTGGGGATGATAAGCAGGTAGAGATAATCAACTAATGAAGGTAGAGATAATAAACTAATGAGAGGAGGGCCGGAGCGAGGCTGAGGAAGCTGCAGGTACCTCACGGGGAGGAAGAGTGGGCCAGGAAAAAGCCACGGAGAGTTTGGGGAAAGATGTATGGCACGAACGGAGCACTTAATGCTGATAATAATTGGAGCTTGAGGGTGTGCTTAGTATATGAATAAAGTAATTAACCAATTAAAAATGCACAGGAGAGGCATGATGGAAAATGATAACCAACAGGAAAATGATGGATGCCCGGCACGAGGAGCTGGAATATCCACGGAGTTCTCAGGGATGGGGCTGAGAATTCCCAGCTCTGGAGACCCTCCGGGTGCTCCTTGCTCGCTGCTGGCCCTGCCACCTGCCGAGCTGCCTGGGTGACAAATTGTCCGGAATTAACGCGACCTCCCCCCGCGTTTGAGAGGAGCGGGCTCTGGGAAATGTGTGGAATCCAGGCTTGGGAATGGCCGAGCATGTGGCCGAGCCCTGAGGGGCAGCGGCTGTGCAGGGACCGGGAGGAGCAGCCAGCACCGGGTGGTGACACATGGAGAACCCCAGAGATGAGCCAGGGGGTGAATCTGGTGCTTCACCATTGGATTTTCCTCTGTTGGTGCCTTTTTTTAACACCACAGACAGCACCAGCCACCAAAAAAAGAAAAAAAAAAAGTAAAAAAAAAAAATTTAAGATTTTGCTTGAGTGCAACAGCAACAATCTGCACCCCCTGAGTTTGCATTTCTGGTTTCATGGTCATAATTTCCTTTCTTTTCCAGATCCACTGGGAATGGGTGTGGAGCCAGCCAGAGCTGCAGGTTCTTCCATCCGTGGAAAAACTGGGAAAGTCTTAGGAAAGAAAGTGAATCTTTGTGGGAAAGATTGAAAAGAGTGGGTGCCAGGCTGGAAAACCACATTTCCCTGTATCCCTGCTACAGCTCTCCCATCTATAGCCAGGAATTCCTGAGCTCTGGATATTTCACTGCTGATTTCTGAGGGGTTCCTCATCTCCTGGATCTGTCTGGGACCTGGAATTGCTGAAGGCTGAGTGGTTGTGGAGTCACGGGGGCTTTGCTCTGAACGAAATTAGAAAAAAATTCCCATTAAAAAACAAACAAACAAAAAACAAAAACAAACAAAAAAAAAAAAACAAAAAACAAACAAACAAAACCCCAAAAAAAGAAACCCCAAAGCAAACAAACAAAACCCCCAAACAAACAAACAAAAAAGAACAAAAAAAAACAATAAAAAAAAATCAAACAGGGACCAGGTGCCTGGAGCTGGGTATCTCACATTAATGGATCCATTTATTCTTCATAAAACCCTTCAAGATGCAGAACCCAGTGCAAATGAGTTCCTGAGGATCCCACAGCGACGGGTTTGGGAGGGGAGCAGGTGACAACATTCCCATTTCTGGGCTGGCTGCAGCCTGGGACAGTAAATAAAGCAGTTGCCGGGTGGCAGAAAATGAGGGAAAAAACCAAAAATAGGAGCTGCACTCCCGCAGGCAGCCGGGTTTGGAGCTGGTTTGGATCCTCCTGCTCCTCGTGGGTTTTGCTCCACGTTTTGGGTGTGTTTGCAGTCAAATCCTGCTCCAGCCCAGCTGCATCCCTGCCATGGGATGGGGAGAGCAGGACAAGCCCCACTGGGAATGTGGGGTGAGCAAGGCTCAGCAGCTGAGGGATGTTTGACCAGTCTGGAGCCACCATCCCTCACTTTGGAGCTCTGAGGATTTGATTTTTTTATGGAAAGGGGGAGATTCGAGCAGAGGATAGAGAGGGTGTGGAATATCTTGGTAAATACAACAGAGCTTTTCCCTGCAAGCCACCCCACATCCACACTTTTCCATTTTCCATCCCTTTCCTGCTGCACTCAGTGGACTCAGCACAAGGATGGAACTTTTCCCTGCAAACCACCCCATATCCACACTTTGTTCCCCATTTTCCATCCCTTCTCTGCTGGATTTAGCACAAGGATGGGTAGTTCTTGGATAGTGGGAAAGGAGTGTGGATGTGGGGTGGTTTGCAGGGAAAAGCTCCATTCCCACTATCCAAGGCCACTTGGATTTTTTGTGGAATACCCCACATCCACACTTTATTCCCATTTTCCATCCCTTTCCTGCTGGATTCAGTGGATTCAGCACAAGGATGGGTAGTTCTTGGAGATGGGAATCCAGGAGCTTTTCCTGGAGTGGTTTGCAGGGAAAAGTTACGTTCCCANCTCCATTCCCACTATCCAATTTTTTATTATTATTATTACTTTTGTGGACCACCCCACATCCACGCTCCTTTCCCATTTCCATCCCTTTCCTGCTGCGTTCAGCTGATTCAGCACAAGGACGGGGCACAGAGGACACCTCGTTTTGGTGTCCTGGGGCACCTCCCGCTGCCTCCAGGCGGAATTCCTGCCCCTGCTCCTCCCTAGGGAGCGGCAGATCCCGAGCATCTCCCGCTGCAGCCCCATCCCACCCACGGGCACGGTGGCCAAGCGGTTCCCACGGCGGCCAACCCTGCGACGAGGAGCCGATTAAAAATCTCCATTGTGGAAAAAAAAAAGTCAATATTTACATTCTCCCAGCGAAGTTGTTCTTTTGCCGACTTTCTCCCAGAAGTGCCTGTTGGAGTGTTTTGAAAAGCCACGGACCTAAGAGCAACACAACCCGCGACTGACAGAATTAATAAAAGAGAGGCTGGGACTTAAGAAAATAAGATGATATTAACAAGATAATTATCTCTCATCAAATTAGTCCAGAGGGAGCCGAGCCAAAGCTCCACTCAGTAGCCTGGAAGGGAAGGAACTGGCGGGGGAAGCGATTTGTGGAACAACAATAGGAACACTCTGCCCTTGTGGAGGAAAGGGCTGCGAGCAGCGAGGCTCCGCCGCGATAAGCGCGGAGAAATCATCTTCAGAAATGCAGATCCACGGAACCTTTTGTCTGCGGAGCTGCCGGCGCTTCCCAGGGGGGCCGGGACCTGCCAAAACACCTGGGGAAACACCTGGGGAAGGAGCTGGGATGCGGGAGCGGCTGTGGCAGCAGGGATGTGCCCCCCATCCATCCTCACCCACCTTCCCTCTGCTCTCTGTGGGTTAAATCCAGAGCGGCGCAGGATGGAGACAAATTCAGTGGGATTCAGGCAGCGAGAGGAAAATGCTCTCTGTTCTTTCCCTGCTTTTTTCCTCTCTGCTCCCTAAATCCCACTGAATTTGTCTCCATCCTGCGCCGCTCTGGATTTAACCTGGATTCAGCCCCGCTGGAGAGCTCGCACCCCATCTCTTTTTTTATCTCCCCCATCTCTTTTTTTATCTCGCCCTTTGGCCAGCACGAAACGAGGGGGCAGAACCCCCGTGAGAACGCGCCCCGGATGGTCCTGGAGGAGCTGAACATTTGGGAAAAGCTCTCCCGGGAAATTCGGCAGCGGGAGCGGGTCCGGCCACCCCGTGTGCCCTGCCCCGAGCAGCCTGGGAGTCAAGGGGCAAATCCCAGCTGGCAGCTCCGAGCGATTTCTATTCCAGCATCCAAATATTTCCAAGGATTGGACCCTAAATCCTCTCCTGGGGGAAATCCCTGCCCGGAGCTTCCCCCTCTCACCACCAGCGAATTTCGGAGTTTATAAACACTCGGTTCCCTCTGCGTTCTCAGGCTCTCCAAGCCATGTGTTTGCCATTACCGAGCTGCGTTTTGGGGCGCTTTAAATCGCTTTATTTCCATTCTTTGTCGCTGTTTGCGTCTCTCGAAAACACAAAAGCCCCTGGAGGCTTTTGGTGTGCTGGGTTTCGTCACCTCCCTCGGAGCCTTTGTGTGCTCCCCTAGATGGCAACTCAAGACAAGCATTTATCCAGCCGGGAGTGGCTCGGGAGCCCCGGCTGGGCACAAAGGCGTGGGATGGAGCAGGGCACGGCCGGAATTTTGATGAGCTCACCCCGGTGCTGTCGGGGACCAGCGCCAGGTTGGGTGAAACCTTCTCTGAGGGTTCCTTTGAGTCCCTGCTCGTTTTGCTGCGTTTGGGGATGTCGCAGAGCCACAATCCCAGTTGGTGTCTTTGTTGTGTTGAATCAGGGAGTGGGAAATCACGGGATCGTGGAATCCCAGACTGGGTCAGGCTGGGAGGGGCTCATGTGGTGGCACCTCCCTGCTCCAGCAGGGCCATCCCAGAGCTCAGGAATACCTGGAATATCGCCGGTGGGGACACTCCACAGCCTCTCTGCACGCTCTGCTCAGGGCTGGGGCACAAGTTCTGCCTCCCGGGATCAGCCCCTGCCCCTTCCTCTGGTGCCACTGCTTGGATGCTCCCAAGATCCAGACTTGGCTGTGCTCCTGCTCTGCTCTTCCAAGAGCTGCCCCACATCCCAGCCTTGGCTCCTGCGGGCAGTGGGAGGTGTGAGGTGTCCCCTTGTCCCATTGTCATCCCTGTCCTGCCCTTCCCTGAGCTGAGGATCCCGCAGGATGAGCTGCGGGGCTCCAGCTTTGGAGCAGATCCCTGGAAATGCCAGGAAAATGGGGCACAGCCGGTTTTTCCAGGTAGATCCTGGGTCTACAGAGCAAAAACCTCGAGGCCACTGTTCAAATGTTGCAAATGATAAAGTTTGTGCTGGGAATTCAGGGATCAGACGGATCCTCACTGGGAATTCAGGATCAGAGGGATCCTCAGTGGGAATTCAGGGATTCTCACTGGGAATTCAGGGATCAGACGGATCCTCAGTGGGAATTCAGGGATTCTCACTGGGAATTCAGGATCAGAGGGATCCTCAGTGGGAATTCGGGGATCCTCAGTGGGAATTCAGGGATCCTCAGTGGGAATTCAGGATCAGAGGGATCCCTGCCCTCACGATCAGCAGGAGGAGGTGACAGACTCTGGGCAGCCGCTCTGTGGGGACACACGGGCAGGGTGGTGGGGACAGCGCCAGATGTTGTCCAGCTGCAGAAAGGCAGCCCCAGCTCCAGGTGTCACCCCCAGGTGCCCAGAACTGCCACAGTGGCCTGGGGCCACCACCTGAGAGCCACCCAGGGCCACCACCTGGGAGCAGGGACCAGTGCCACCACCTGAGAGCCACCCAGGGCCACCACCTGAGAGCCACCCAGGGCCACCACCTGGGAGCAGGGACCAGTGCCACCACCTGAGAGCCACTCAGGGCCACCACCTGGGAGCAGGGACCAGTGCCACCAAGCTGTTGTGGCCACAGCTCCAAGCCCAGCAGAGCATTCTGGTAAATCCACGGATTTATGGAGGAATGAATGAAGAAATGAGTGAATGAAGACTTTTGGCTTCTCCTGGCTCTGGAGGAAGCCGTGCTCTCCCTGAGCCAGCCTGCCCAGGGCTGCCAAGTGCAAAACCATCCGGAAAAAAAGAGAAAAAAAAAAAAAAAAAAAAAAAAAAAAAAAAGAAAACAGGGAAAACGAGTCAGTGAGGTAGAAAATGCCTGGGCTGTTGTGTGAAATTCCTCTGCACCAGCCCTGTCACTCCTCCTCAGCCTTGCACGGCTCTGCCTTTGATGGGCATCTCTGGGTGTAATTAAAGGTGACAGAGTGCTGGGGACACCACGGGGTGGGGCTCCCGGAGTGGCACCTCGGCCACCTCGGCGCTGCCGCTGTCCCTTGGCTCTGTCTCCTGGAGAGCTGCCAGCCACTCGCCCCCGAGATCACAGCCAGGGCAAGAGGCAAAATGTTTGGTGCCACTTCCAATTAGTAAATTATTTTATCTCCTGGTTCCCGGCTCCAAATCCGTTATGGCGGCTGGGAAATGCCTCCCGTGGCGGACGAGATGGATGCACAGGAGATTTTTTTAATTTGAAGGGAGGATGGAACATCCTGCTCTTAAGCTAAAGTGTGCTCCAATCCCTTCCCAGCGTGGTCTGCAGCCCCCAGCCCCGCTGGGATACTGGGAGCACTGGGAATCCGAGGCAGGGTTTGTGTGTTAGTGGGTTGTGTGGGTAATGATCTCTTGCCACGGGAACAGCTCCGGGCTCCCCACGGAGAAATCCAACCTGACACGGGGAGCCTGCACTGGGAGAGCCCCCCCGAGCTCTGGGAGACCCATCCTGGATCTCTGCAGGCATGGAGCCTGGCTCTGCATCTCCTGATGGGAAGGGGGTTCAGCCCATGGAATTTTCCACCCAGGCAGCACTGACCCCAGACCACAGATAAAGGCAACAAGAACAAATCCCAGGGGATAAGGGTGTTGTTTATCCAGAGGTTTGGATGTGCAGGGATGGAGGTGGAGGTGTGAGAGGGCAGGGGATGAGGCTGGAGCCACCTCTGGAGCTGCAGCTGCCTCAGCTGCCCCCTCTGCCAGCCCCCACAGCCCCACCTTGCTCTCTCCGGCATTGCAAACTCTCCTCCGGCCCTGCAAACACCCCAGGCTGACCCCAGTGCCCCTCAAAATCCTGATTTTCCACCTCCCAGCACCACCAGAGCTCCAACACCACGTGCCTGGCCCAGATCCAGCAGTGCCAAGTGTCTGCCTTGGTGCAAAGCACAACTGCCAGAGCCAGGAGAGCAAATATCGTAGGGAAAACCCAGAAAGGAAGGATTGAGGCTATTTCCTGTTTGATAAAAGAGTGGCTGAAGGTCTTGGAGCACATTCCAGGTTCACAGCAGAGTTTTGGCACCTTGGAGTGGCTGCTGAGACCCAGCAGGGGCCCACAGCTCCTGGGAGCTGCGCAGAGCCTTAAACACATTGAAATGAGTGGCAAAGATAAAAGAGCAGAGATAAGCGATAAGAACTCGCAGATGACAGCAGCACAATCTTCAGAGCTGCAGCGGGAGCAGGAAAAATGGC
This sequence comes from Rhabdornis inornatus, assembly GCA_013397075.1. Lineage (NCBI taxonomy): Eukaryota > Metazoa > Chordata > Aves > Passeriformes > Rhabdornithidae > Rhabdornis > Rhabdornis inornatus. The sequence goes on along the minus strand of VWZS01011032.1, from coordinate 154,350 downwards.
CACATTCAAATTCCCGGAGAATTATCTGGGAAAACAAGGAGTAATTGCTCAGGCAGGAGATAACTCTGCCTTGCCTCGCCTGGCTCTGCGCACGCGGCTCCAGGGGAAGTTTGGGTCACCTGCGAGTGGCACCTCACACAAAACGAGGCTCAGAGCCCTCCCCGTGAGCAGGAGCAGGGGCAGGAAGGCTCCACCTTCCCTGGAATTCCCGGGGTTTTTTCCTGAGCTCGGAGCTGTGTTGATCCGAGATATCTGTGCATTGTTCTCTGCTGGCGGCGACACCCCGCCCTGAGCTCGGCACTGCCCTGTCTGCACCTCCATCCCTCCCTGCGATCCTGCTCCCGGGAATGCATCCTGCTCTTGGCTGGGATGCCAGCTGGAGCTGGGAAGTGCCAGGGAAGGGTTTATTTTGTCACCAGGGCAGGACAGCAGGTACAGCTGCTCTGGTTGCAGCCTCCAGCAGCTCCTGTTTGGAGGTTCCCAATCCGCAGATCCCAGCTGCTCCTTTGTGCACCATTCCCTGATGGATTTGTGAGCTGCTAATTTAGGGAATCACCTCCTGGGGTCACCTGTGCAGGGCCACAAAGTCCTGCCCGTGTCACAGAGTCCTGCCCGTGTCACAGAGTCCTGCCAGTGTCACAGAGTCCTGTCAGTGTCACAAAGTCCTGCCATCCCCGTGCCACACATCCCGCAGGAAAAGGTTTTCCATGGTTAGCCCTGCTGCTCCCTCCTTCCATTTGATGTCCCTGGTTCTTCCTCACCACTTAACAGGGAAAACGCATTCCCAGCTCATCCTGAGCTGGCTTTTAGCTTTTAGCCAGCTCTCCTTTGCTCAGCTCCTTCCCTGAAAGGCCCTTTCATGTCCCTGAGTGCTTCCATCTCTGTCCTTTCCCTCTGGAGATCAAAGCGTCGGGAAGGCACGGGAATATTCGGGACAATGGGGCAGAGCAGAGCTTTTTTGATTACCCAGAACCGGGAATCACCCTCAATCAACCGGGAATCGCCCTGGGATTCACCCAGGCCGCTGCAGAAGCCGCTGGAGGAGCCTCCACCATCCCTTTGAGGGCGAGAAATGAGGAGCACCAGGACTTGCTGGAGTCATTTCTTCCCGACCCGACACACGGGAGTGCTTTGGGAGCTCCTGGATCCATCCCTGTGGCCCATCCAGTTGGGAATGACACGCCAGGGTGAGATGAAAAGCATCAGAGTGCATAAAGAGGAGAAGCAGAGCCCTGCCAGTGCGCAGTCATCGCGCTCGGCTGTCTCCTAATGTGTGCCTTTGAAATGCTAATGCGCTTTTAAAGTAGGTAATTTTCATGTAACTTCTACCTACAGGACTCAAAGAAAGTGTTTATTACAATCCTGCCAGGCCTGGGGCACAGCTAATGAATTCCAGAGCCTTTCCATGACCGAATTCCAGCCCGGCTGCCCAGCCCTGCCCTTCGGGCTGGCGTCCTGGCGCACGGCAGGGCTGGCACGACACCTGCGTGCCCTGCTGGGTCGGGATGCCAGCTCCGGGATCGGGAGAGGAGGAGGAAGAGGAGGAGGAGGAGCAGGACCAGCCCTCCCTGACCCACAGCCCGGAGGGTTTTGCTGGTCTGAGCCACCAGCCCTGCCACAAATCCCAGGATCTGTGGAGCCGCGGATGGCTTTTATTCCATCCCAAAAGCCCCCAGAAAAATCCCCGAAAGGGATTTGCATGGTGAATGGCTTGGAAAAGCGGGCAGCGCCCGTGTTTCCATCCAACAACAGCTCCACCAGAGCATTCCCAGAGCTCCATCACAACCCAGGAAATATTTGGAGGCTGCCCCAAAAGCTGCTCCGAAGAGCATCACCTGGATGTTGTTTTTTTCCTGGCGTGCTGGAAATGTGTCAGAGCCAGGCCATGGAGAAGGACGGGAGATGTTATTCCATGAAAAGTGTCCGGGGGCTGCCCAGCAGGTCCTGCACTGCCCGGGAAGCAGCTTTGGGGTGGAGCAGGGCTCCGTCGGGCTCGGGACATGCAAAGAGCCCGGCCCGGGGCTCCTGCGGGATCACAAAGCCTGGGAAAATGGGCGTCAGGAAGGTGGTGATGTCCTGAAGAGCCACTCCCCAAACGGCTCAGGGAGGAGGACACGGAGCTGGGCTTTGCCCGGAGAATCCCACAGCATTCCCGATCCCCGGTGATCCCAGGGATGTGGCTGGGGCTGAGCCCTTCCCCAGCAGAGTCAGAGCCAGGCAGAGCTTTCTGGCTGACTTGGCTTCGTGTCCCGCTAATAACGGGCCTGAATCCCGTGTTCTGGTGTGAATTATGTGCACAGAACACAATTTGCTTTGCTAATGGTATTTGGCCATTTTGGTGCCGGGGAACTTTTCAGAAATCATTACCATGCACTCGGCTCTTTAGATTTTTTTCCCTCTCTTCTGAGGCAATTTGTCAGAAGGGATTTTTTGACAATTTCACTGAACCATGCTCGAGAGCACGTTAACCCCTCCAGAGCTTTCTCCTCTGCTCTGCTTTCCCTTGGATTTGTCCCTGCTGCCTCGGCGAGGGGAGCTGCAGGGATCAGTGGATGCATGGATAGCTCTCAGCTCATGGGGCTCCACTTCCAAAATCCTCCTTGACGTCCCCAGTGCACCCAAATCCTCAGCTTGGGGGGATAATGAGTTTCTCTCATTCCTCAGGGACCCCTAAACAAGGAGATAATTCAGCAGCACTGGCAGGGATGGCTCCAGAAGCACTGAACTGGGGAGCATCCCTCAGCACCAGTTGCTTCCCAGCTCCTTGAGGAGGTTGGACATGGAGAGCTCCCAGTTCTCGTCCCCAAAAAAACTCTTCCATGAGCCTCATCTCGAGGGATTTTTAGGAGACGTGTGAATTCCAGGGTGGAATCAGGCCTTTAGGCATCTGAAATGGGAAAGGTGTCAGGGTTCTCCCAGTGACTGTGGTTTTCCTAACAGGCTTTTTATTCCAGGCGCTGAGAAATTCCCAGCGCTGGGAAGGAGACTTGAGAACTTCCAGCAGACACATTCCGGGGCTTTGCTGCTCCGAGACTTTTCCTTTGGGAATGCAGGAGCCACCGGAGGTGCTGAAGGTGGGGTGGAGGTGGCCAGGGAGGGAAGGGCCGCTGGGAATGGATCAGATCCAGACCCAATCCCATCCATCCATGGAGTGGTGTACCTGGGACGGTGGGAGGCGTCCCTGCCCTGGCAGGGGGTGGAATAAGCTGATTTTCTGTGTTTCTGCAATTTCTAGGATCTCTCCCTGGGCACAGATCCCTCCTGGCAGCCAGACACAAGCCAGGGATGAAAACTGTGGGCTTTGCTTTGCCTCTCCCAACAAGGGAATCCAAGGCTTTGCCGCAGAACAGAGCCCTGCTGGACTTGTGACATCTCCAGGGTAGCAGGTGACACATCTGGAAGAGGCACTGAGTGTGTCCTGAGGGTGCAGCGCCTCTGGGAGCACCAGGACCATCATTCCCAGCTGGAAGAGCAGACATTGTCTTGTATGGAAACAAACAATAAAAGCTCTGGCCTTGAAGAGAGACGAGTGAAGAGCGGTGAGAGCTTTGCAGAGCCCGGCCTGGCTCGGGGAAAGTGATTAGCGAGTGATTATTCCCGACTTCTCATTATGGACGAACAAAATGAAATTATCCTGCAACTCATTTAAGGCAAACAAAGGGAAGAGCCTTCCCCTGTGGAGCGTTATCACGTGGAGGAGCTCCCGGGAGAGCACACAGCCCTCAGCTATCGAGCATGGGAAACAGGGGACAGGCACAGGGACATCACCCCAATTACTGCCACCCTCGTTAATCACTCAGTGCTGGCCAGAGGAAGCTCTGCTCCCCGCCCAGCCCTGGCTGATGTGATTATCCCTGCACCAGCGGCTCGGGAAGGATGCAGCAGGATCCCGAGGGAGCTGGGAGCAGCTCTGAGGATCAGCCAAGTGACAGCGATCAAGATGTCGAGTGACAAAAGCCTGACTGTGCCAGTCAGCAGCCCGAGCTGGCAGCTGCCAGGGGAGGGCAGGGGATGCCATTCCCCGAGGGAAAACGGCCATGGAGGAGCTTCCAGCAGGTGGGAATGCTGCCATGGTGGGCTCCTCTTCCAGCGGCTTCCTCTGGGACTCAGAGGAATCCTGGAGCATGGAGTTTTGAGCTTTCTGTGCTTTGTGACACTGACCCCCTGGAGAACACTTNTATAGATATTTTTAATTGGATAATTAGGCCTTAAAAGACCTTGTAACGAGAGAGATCCAGCTCCATTTTGTCATTTTAGCTCGTTAGTTAAAAGTGCTGTAGAACTCACTGTACTATAGATAAAAATTAATTAACAAATGAGTCCCAACAAGAAAATCCATCTCTTGTGCTTCAATCCCAGCTCTGACTGGGGATGAGTGGATGGAGAGGCTGGAAAAGTGGGAAGTGAGGAGGGATGGAAGTTGGGTGACACGAGAGATGAGGAAGGAAGGGATTGAGAAGACATTTAAGGAGCAATGAGGAATCCAAAGAGGCTCCAGCAGAGGTGGCATCGTTGGCATCAGGAAAACGGGAGCTGGGGCAAAGAGAGTCCCTGACCCTCATCCCAAATGTGCTGAGGGATATCCTTGGGAGCAGCTGCTTCCCAGGAGCATCCCCTCACTTCTCCAGGAGCGTCCCCTCAGCTCTGCAGGCTCAGGATGTGACACCAGGATGTGTCTGCAGGGTGAAAATCAAAATTTTTGCAGGGAACAGCAGAATTTCCATGTCCTTTCCCACACTTTTGTTGTGGGGGCAGAATCCAGAGAAGGACCAACCCAAAAAGAAAAGGAAGTGGGGCGGGAGATTGCTGATAATTTGGAGCCAGCCTGGGTTGTGTTGTGGTGCCTGGTGTCTTCAGTTTAGTCTAAATTATTTTGCCTTTTTAAGTTTAAAAAAAAAATTAATTAATTTTTTTTTGTGCTATAAGCAGCACTGGAAATCCAGTGTGTTCCTAAAATCCTTTAGTCGAGGTGATTTTTCCAAGGATTCAATCCCACTTTTTGCACTTAGGATTTGAGTAGATGGCTGGCATTTAATTGTGTTTGAAATCTCTTTAAGGATTGATTAATGATGGATTGATTAATTTGGGTCAATCTTCCAAGGAGCTGGGTGTCCTAATCGATGTCACCTTGCCAAGGTGTCCATGGGAAGGGGCAAACCCCAACCCCTGATGTCCCCAAGGGCCTTGGGGACACCTCAGGGCTCCCAAACCACACCAGGCTTTTCATGGCTGGTGGGGTCAAGAGGCCACAGCCTGTGCTGGGAACCAAACCTCAACGATCCCAAAGAGCTGAGTTGGTGGGGAAAGGCAGGATTTGTCCTCCCAGAGCTGCCACAGCCGGGATTTGTTCCCTTCAGCGAGTGATGCTGTAGCAAAGTGACCAAATTCCCAATATTTCCGAGCTTTCCCAGCTCATTTCCCTGCCCAGCTCCGTGGCCACAGCAGAGAACTGCTCTGGGAGGGTTACAAATTGAAATCCTTGTGCTGGGGGGTGATTTTCCAAAGTGGGATTTGACCACAGAGAGGTTAAATGGTGGATTTGTAACGGGAAACCGCAGGATGGGGGAGGCTGTGGATTCTGGGCAGCTTATCTGATGTTCCCTGAGTGCATCAACACCCTGCAGCTCCTGAGGTGCCAGAGGGGCTGAAACTCCAGCAAGGTTGAGATTCTGGAGTCCACAAAAGAGGAGGACACTCGATACAATAATAGGGAATGGGGGAAATTGGGTGTCTGATAAAACCAGGGCATCTCCAGGTGAGTGCAGCGGGCTCGGCTCAGCAGAATTCCAGGTAATTCACCCAGCCTGGGCTGGATCCAGCAGCACTTCCACTGGATTGCAAGGACCTGCAAGGACAGCAGAATTCCAGGTAATTCACCCAGCCTGGGCTGGATCCAGCAGCAGGTCCCCTGGATTGCAAAGACCTGCAAGGACAAACCCCTTCCCGTGGTGGAATCCCCGCAGCCCCGGAGCCTGGCAGAACCCATTGGAGATGCCAAACATTGCTCCAGGGTAGAGCTCAGCATTCCGTACCCAAACTCACCTCCTTTGGTTCTCATTTGAATATAATTCCTGGAATTCCTGGAATAATGAGGAATAACAAAGGGCTGTTGTCATCTCAGAGCAGCCCTGAGCTGGCTGGTGGAGAAGGGATGCTACAGCTGTCTGAGAACTTTGGGAATCTGAGTGNTGAGCTCTCCCTGGAACCTTCTCCTCTCCAGGTGAACATTCCCAGCTCTCCCAGCCCGGCTCCAGAGGGGCTCCAGCCCTGGCAGGATCCCATCCCTGGATGAACAGGCACGGGATGATCTCCCTGGTGACATCTGTGTCTCCAAGCAGGGCGGGAGGGTGGCTCGAGCTCCAGCTCCACAGGGCACTGCCAGAGCGGGTGCCAGGGAGGGAATGAGGACCTGCAGCTCTCCCAGGGAAGCCTGGAGCCAATTCCTGTGCCCAGAGGGCTCAGACAGGAGGGACAATGACTCGGGAATGTGCCTTAAGTGGGGAATTAAAGCGCATTTGCTGTCTGAAAGGGAATTCTCTCTCCCTCTCCCCTGGAATGTCACTGCCCTGCAGGGGTGGCACAAGGAACCGTGTCCGAGCTGGGGGCTGCCACAGTGTCGCGGTTTAGTTTGATTTCCCGGCCAACGTACCAATAAATGTTATAGTTTAGGTTTGCTGCTTTCAATATGCTCATTTTTTGTTGTGAGATAGAATCAGGAGCAAAAGCAAGGCAGGCCTAAAACTTAAAAGGGCATTAAAAAAAACCAAACTTTATTAACAGCACAGAGGAAATAATAGATTTAGAATAAGATTTTCAGACCACTCCTTCCTCCCCCTCTCGCACTTTCTTAACAACATACGGAGACACTTCAGTCGGTTCTCAGCTGAAATGATCTTTTTCAGTTCACTTTTGGGAGAGGAGTTTCTTCCCCCCAGGTGCCCTCAGTGCATAACCACGCACTCAGGAACGGCAGCTCCACCCCAAGGTGATTTTGCCGGGAATATTCACCCCAGATTTCCGGGATGAGGGGTTTTGGAGGGAAGCGGAGGAGCAGCGGGGCTGGAGGGGGCGAGGAGGAGCAGAGAGGGGTTTGTGCCGTGGGGCTGTGAGCAAAGTGCTGCTGCTGGCCCTGCTGCTGGCCCTGTTCCCTGTCCCCTGTCCC
>VWZS01011032.1:131907-144690 GCA_013397075.1 Rhabdornis inornatus | reverse complement strand
GAGGAGGAGGTGAGGAGAGGAGAGGAGAGGAGAGGGAGAGGAAGAGGTGAGGAGGAGGTGAGGAGGCCTTGAACCGATTCCTGACTTGAACCAATTCCAGGCTTGTTTTATTCCCTCCCAGTCATCAAACAAGTCACTTATCCTGCGAGCTGCTCCCCCTGCCCTCCTGCCCGCTCTACCCTTCCCCTCTCCTCTCCCCCCATGCTCTCCCTCCCCCTTTATCTTTAAAAGAACAATAATAATTAGGCAGAGCAGCCTCTAACACAATCGTTTCAGCCTGAGCAGGCAATTAGGACAGGCGGAGTGAGGCTAATGAACGCTGCATTGGTTTTTCCCCCCCTGCCCTCCCCAGCCGTGCCCCCCACATCTCCCCCGACGTGTGGCAGGGGCTGGCAGCCAGCACTGCCCTCGGGCCAGGCAGGGGGGCACGGGGCCAGCTCAGCTTGCCCAGGGCTAGCACAGGGCAGGGGGTGGGCACGGTGCCCAGCTCAGCCTGCCCAGGGCAAGCAGTGGCCACGGAGCTGTGGCCAAGCTGCCAGGCTGTGATTTTGGCACAGAGGCAGAGCCGGGCATCTCCCGAGGCTCCCGGGTGCAGGAGAGTGCTGGAACCCTGGAAAAAGGGAATTTTGAACTTTCTGTGCTGCCAGGCACTGACCCCCCAAAAGAACACTGCTTTTGACCTGAGGCCTCGGAGGAATATTCCAAAATTGCTTCCAAAATTGAATTACAGAACTAAAATCACTGGTGTGTAGTTTGAATAAAATGTGTGATATCACACGGTGAAAAATTTAGAATTTAAGGTTTTAGACTATAGTGATAGGTATAAGGCAAGATGGAGGTTTTAGGCTTCTTTCTTTCTTCACCTTCTTCTTATTGGGTCTGGGTGGTATTTCTTTAATTAAATAGAAAATGCCACTTTGTGGGTCACAGATGTTTGGTCATTGGGTAAAAAGTAAAAATAATTTAGGTGTTAGTTTTTATTGGACAATTAGGCCTTAAAAGACCTTATAACGAGAGAGACACATCACCATTTCTTCATTTTTACCTTGCTAGCTGGAAGTGCTGTGGCACTCCCTGTAATATAGATAAGAATAAATAAACAACCGAGCCCCAACACAAAATTCCGACTCTGACTGAAGAGAAAAAAAGAAGATAAAAGGTGATAGGAGAGGGTTAGCTGGCAGGGAGAGGGGATGTGGGGCACGAGGGTGACAGGGCAGGGATGCTCCACAGACACAGAGCCAGGGCCAGGCAGCTGCGCTGAAATATTCATGCCAAGCTGGCTTTGAAGGCAGCAGGATTTCTTGGAAATTTGCTGTGCCTCCTAAACGGAGCTGTCTGCTCGGGGTGGGGACAGGAGCAGTGCCCTGGTGGTGGCCGAGGGTGTGGAGCCTGTCCCGCACTGCTGGTGTCCCATAGGGGCAGGGACCAGCCCTTGGGGACAGCGCAGTGACAGAATCCATGGCAGGGATGCTCTGGGAGCAGCTGGTCCCAGGTTAGGATAGGGACAGCAGTGTGATGGACAGGGAGGTGACAGGGAGGTGTTGGAGGCAGAATTCCCTCACAGGTGACCCCAGAGGTGCTGGAGGCAGAATTCCCCTGTGGGGGCAGCAGTGCAGGGGTCTTACACTCCCTATTAGTGGCTTGTTTATCAGTTTAGGTTTTTTTTTTCTCAGAGCTAGGATTAACAGAAACACGGTTGAAACAGTTTTTCTCATGTTTGGGCTTGGATGTTTATTATTTCTTGTTAGAAAGTACAGAAAGTATGACAGCACTTCCAGCTCCCTGCTAGAAGTGAGGAAAAATGGCTACAGAGGCAACTGCTACAAGGCCTTTTAAGGCTAAACAGAGAATTAACATTTATATTTTTCATACTTTTGACCCAATAACTACATTTCCAAGACTCTTAGAGTGACACTGACTGACCAGTTAGGAACTGCTACCTGAAATCCATGAAGAAGAAGAAAGATGAACAAAGAAAGAGACAATGCCCAAAAATCTCTATCTTGTCCCATACCTATTGCTATGCTATAAAAATCCTAAATTTAAAACCCATCACTCTGTGGAAGCACACACTTTCAATTCACTACACACTCATGATTTCTACTTCACCCCTCATTTTTAGAAACAGTTTCTAAGGCTGCAGGTCAAAAGCAGTGTTTTCCAGGGGGTCTGTGCCTGAAAGCACAGAAAGCTCAAAAACTCCAGATTTCTGGGATCCAACACCCCCACAGGTGACCCCAGAGGTGTTGGAGGCAGAATTCCCCCACAGGTGACCCCAGAGGTGCTGCTGTGGTGGCTGCAGGGTGAGGGACAGCAGCTGTGACATTCCTGGAGCTGCCTCCTGCCCCGTTCCGTGGAGTTTGGGATGGGAGCTTGGGGCTGAGCCCCATCCCTTCCAGGGGGCTGTGACCCCCCCAGCACAGGGCTGGGGCTTGTCCTGGACCTCTCAGCTCCACATCCTGATCCAAGGGTGAGGCTGCAGCCGTGGGTGTGCCCTGGGGAAGGGACATTGGGGATTTGGGGTTCTGTCACATCCCCCATGCACCCAAACACAAATATCCGAGGTTTTTCTGAAGCGTTGGGATCTGTCATCCCCCTGACACCTGGTAGGGTGGCACTGAGTGGCACAGTGACCCAAAACCTGCCCTCTTTTCTGGGTCAGAAAGTCCTGGGTGCTGTCTGTGCACAGCTCCTGCTCTTGCCACCACCACTCATCCCAAATCCCGCTGTAATTCGCTGTCCCTCAGGCCGCTCCCTGTTACTGCTCTCCAAATGTCTCTCTCCCAGTCTCCATGGTGTTAAATTATATTTCCCCAGCTGGATTACTTTGCATTTGTTCAGAATGAATTTCATTTGGCTATTTCCTTCCTAGGCCTGACCCTTCTTTCCCAGTGCATTATCTTTTAGCTCTTTGTCCTCACCAGGATTTGCAGCACCTTCCCATTTCATATCCTCTGCAAATTTAATTAACAGGCTCTTTACCCTCCCTCTTTCAGATCAAATGAAGATGTTAAAGGAGAGCAGACCTGGCACAGATCTCACCACTAACCACTAACAACAATACAAGTACCTTGCACTTAAATTATGCACTTTCCATCCGAAGATTTCAAGGGCCTGTGCTGCAGAAGGATAATAATTAAAGCCAGGAACTCCACTCTGCTGGGGAATTTAATATTTGAGGTTTGCCTCAGGGCATGTGTCTTGTTGACTGTTGTGTTACCACTGGTCCTGACAGGCCTGGGATCGATGGCCCTGCGGTGCTCCTGTCCCTATCCCTATCCCTATCCCTGTCCCTGTCCCTGTCCCTGTCCCTGTCCCTGTCCCTGTCCCTGTCCCTGTCCCTATGCCCCATGGAGCTCCCTGGATTAGGAACCCCCAGCTGGACCCCCAAGCAGTGCCCTGGCATGGGTTCAGCAGTGTCACCTGCTGTGGTGCCAGGAAGTGACTCAGGAAAATGCTGGAATTTGGCTGGATTGGGAAATCCAAGGTGCTCCAGCCTTGGTGTGGGCATGGGATGGGGACAGAGGGGTAGTGGGCAGGGTGGGGACACACGGGCTGTGATTCACCTGCCCTTGGGCCACGGGAAGAGGAACTCCCCAGGGCTCCTGGAGCCGGAGCAGGGTCAGCTCCAGGTGGGAATCGCTGCCCTGTGCAGGAGCAGTGCCCCCCAGGGCAGGGCTGAGTTCTGAGCCTGGGACAATCCCACCTTGATTTCCCTCCAGCACAGAATGGAAACTTCCCCTGCACCCCTGGGATCACAAGCTGGATCTTCCCATGGGAATAGAGGGTGGCCAACCCCCAAAAACCTCTCCAAAACCCTGCTTTTATTTAATTTAATGGTAACACAGCTGCAGCATTAAAGGGATTTGCAGGACAGAGCTCTTCATGCAGCAGTGGCCTCTCTTTTTTTCCTGTTTTCCAACATTTAACAGCTGAATGTTCTCCCTGTGTCGGTGTTACCTGTGTGATGAATAATGCACGCTGCTCCTGCTCTGTGTGACTGCATTCCCAAATCCCAGCTGCATTCTGTGCCTGCACACAAACCTCCAACCAAATCTGCTGCTGGCAGCTCCTCCAGGGCCACCGCCGTGGCCACAGCATCCTGTGGGGTGGGAGTGTGCCCTAAAAACGGGAATTTCTGTGCTCACTGCTCCGACCTCCTCAACAGAATTTTCCTTCAGACCACAGGAAGTGAGTGTACAAGCTTTTCCAAAAGGAAAATCCCATGGGTAAAGGGATGCAAAGAGGATCCAGATCCCTGTAGAGTCTCTCCCTAAGACTGGACAGCAGGGCTGAAAAAAACCTGGCTCACGGAAGGTGCTTATTTGTGCCTTCCTGGTAATGCTCCCAAAGTCCCCCGTGCTCCAGGCTCCTGCCTTGCAGGAGGAATTCTGTTATTCCCTGGCTGTGCAGTCCCTGAGCCTGGCATTAGTCCCTGTGGCATTTTTCTCTCCTGATAAGTCAGCTCATATCCTTGATTTTCACAGCAATATTTCAGAGAGGCTGAGCAGGAATTCAGCTGCTGTTCATAACAGAATGAAAATAACCCCCAGTGCCATTTCAAGGGAATATTAATATGGCACTGAACATGGGGAAGGGACTGTGAAATCCCAGCTGGAAATTGGGACTGTGAAATCCCAGCTGGAAATTGGGACTGCCCTCCCAGCACTGAGCTCTCAAATGCCCCTTCTGAAGAGCAGTGGGATTAAGAACTCAAGTTCCTCATGGGATAAACCAGGAAAGAAATGAGCTGACAGTGCTGGGAGCTGAATTTTTGATGGGCCAGAGAAGCCCTTAAAAAAAAAAAAAAGAAGAAGAAGATGGGCCCCTGGATGCCTGGAAATGCCCAAGGCTGGGTTGGACAGGGCTTGGAACACCCTGGGATGGTGGAAGTTGTCCCTGAACATGGCAGGGGTGGGATAAAATGGGATTTAAGAATTCCAAACCAATCTGGGACTCCCTAATCCAATTCCATGACCTATCCCAGGTAGTTCCTGCAGCACTGGGCTCTAACCCTAATTGATAACTAATGAGTTATCCCTTAATCAGCAACTCACNCCTTGATTTCCCTCCAGCACAGAATGGAAACTTCCCCTGCACCCCTGGGATCACAAGCTGGATCTTCCCATGGGAATAGAGGGTGGCCAACCCCCAAAAACCTCTCCAAAACCCTGCTTTTATTTAATTTAATGGTAACACAGCTGCAGCATTAAAGGGATTTGCAGGACAGAGCTCTTCATGCAGCAGTGGCCTCTCTTTTTTTCCTGTTTTCCAACATTTAACAGCTGAATGTTCTCCCTGTGTCGGTGTTACCTGTGTGATGAATAATGCACGCTGCTCCTGCTCTGTGTGACTGCATTCCCAAATCCCAGCTGCATTCTGTGCCTGCACACAAACCTCCAACCAAATCTGCTGCTGGCAGCTCCTCCAGGGCCACCGCCGTGGCCACAGCATCCTGTGGGGTGGGAGTGTGCCCTAAAAACGGGAATTTCTGTGCTCACTGCTCCGACCTCCTCAACAGAATTTTCCTTCAGACCACAGGAAGTGAGTGTACAAGCTTTTCCAAAAGGAAAATCCCATGGGTAAAGGGATGCAAAGAGGATCCAGATCCCTGTAGAGTCTCTCCCTAAGACTGGACAGCAGGGCTGAAAAAAACCTGGCTCACGGAAGGTGCTTATTTGTGCCTTCCTGGTAATGCTCCCAAAGTCCCCCGTGCTCCAGGCTCCTGCCTTGCAGGAGGAATTCTGTTATTCCCTGGCTGTGCAGTCCCTGAGCCTGGCATTAGTCCCTGTGGCATTTTTCTCTCCTGATAAGTCAGCTCATATCCTTGATTTTCACAGCAATATTTCAGAGAGGCTGAGCAGGAATTCAGCTGCTGTTCATAACAGAATGAAAATAACCCCCAGTGCCATTTCAAGGGAATATTAATATGGCACTGAACATGGGGAAGGGACTGTGAAATCCCAGCTGGAAATTGGGACTGTGAAATCCCAGCTGGAAATTGGGACTGCCCTCCCAGCACTGAGCTCTCAAATGCCCCTTCTGAAGAGCAGTGGGATTAAGAACTCAAGTTCCTCATGGGATAAACCAGGAAAGAAATGAGCTGACAGTGCTGGGAGCTGAATTTTTGATGGGCCAGAGAAGCCCTTAAAAAAAAAAAAAAGAAGAAGAAGATGGGCCCCTGGATGCCTGGAAATGCCCAAGGCTGGGTTGGACAGGGCTTGGAACACCCTGGGATGGTGGAAGTTGTCCCTGAACATGGCAGGGGTGGGATAAAATGGGATTTAAGAATTCCAAACCAATCTGGGACTCCCTAATCCAATTCCATGACCTATCCCAGGTAGTTCCTGCAGCACTGGGCTCTAACCCTAATTGATAACTAATGAGTTATCCCTTAATCAGCAACTCACATTCCCATTTCTCTTTTCCAAGTGGGTTTCCTTGCTCTGCCACAAGGAGTTTGGACCCTTTGCAATTTTCTCTGCCTTTCGTTTAAGCCAAATTTTCAGCACTCCCCAAATTTTCACTCAGGCAGTGAATCAGCTGAGATGATGAGAGCCAGTCCCTCTAATCTTCCCTCAAATTTTCCCACCTTTTCCAGCACAATCCATTTCCTCCCTGCCTGCAATCTCCACCCTCATCCTGTGCTGTGCTGGAGATGGGAGATAGAGCACATCAAAGCCAGGATTTTCCCCTTTTCTTGCAGTTCTCTGCACAATTTATTATCAGGGAGTTGTGCCAATCTCGTGCTGCCAGGGCTGGGAAGGCACTGCTGCTTCTGCTGCTTCGGATTAATTCAATCCAGGTAAAGTTGTCTGGGCTGTGAATTGTCCCTTTCCTGGTGCCAAATCTGCTTGGCCAGGTTATCACTCCTTAGGAGCCAGGCTGGGAAATGCACATGGAAATTCCCACTACAGGTTTGCCTTGGAGAGGGGGGAAATGGGAAATTAGGGAGCTGGAGGAACGAGGTGGGGAGCCCCCAAAAGCAGCTCCTTGCTGGGTGAAGAGTGGCCAAGCTCAGCTCTGTGGGAATCTCTGAGATTCTCAGTGCCCTGAATTCCAGTTTGTCCTGGTAAATTATTCATCCAGCAATAAAAACATTCCACTTTTCCAGGCCTCGAAGCCCTGCTCACCATCTCCCGTGGCTTTTATCTCTTGCTCCGTCTCAGAGGAGGAATAGAGGTGATGTGATGGTCCCAGGGGGGACAAAGGGATGCATTTGTGTCCCTGAGCTGGTGTTTTCCATGTCCTGCATCCCAGGAAAAGCTGGCCAGGCACAGCTGGATGCTGGGGTGTCCCAGCAGTGAGGCCACAGCCGTGTCACTGCCAGAGGGCAGCTGGAATTTGGGAGCAGCTGGCACCCAGAGGTGCAAAGTGCCCCATGGGAATGCCACCTGGGGGTCTGGGCTCACTCCCACACCTCCCAGTGAGGCCAAGAAATTCCCTGGATCTAAGAAACTTCTTGGTTTGCAAGACAGGTATTTGTTAAGAAAGGCAGGAGCCTCTCTTGAAATGGAAAATGTAAACCCCCTTCCTCCCTCCAAATTATTATAATTTTGAAATTAAGGGGCTCTCAGGCAAAGATATGGGAATGGGAATAACAGTTCTTTACTAGGAAAATTAAAATAGAAATACAGAATTACAGAGAACAAACCCAAAACACTGCCAGGGTCAGAATCCAAGCTGCCCCCGTCAGTCAGGCAGGGTGTTGGTGCAGTCCCATTCCATGGTGGCTGCATCCTCCTGCAGTGACAGATGTGCTTCTGTTGGAGCAGTGCTCCTGGAGAAGGTGCAGTTTTCCTCCAGAGCTCCAGGGATGATGTGCAAGGCTCTGGTTTTCCTCTGGGATCCAGTGGGAAAAGGCTGCTCTGGTGTTCCAAATGTCAGCTTTGATCCGGGTAGGAAATGCTTGGCTCCTCCCCCTGGCTGGAGCATCTCCCAATGGGATGATGGAATTTGATCAGCCATGCCCTGGGACTCCATGGCCCATGAACAGGAGATATCTCCTGGAGGGAGGATGGGCTGTGGGAAAGATAAAGAACACTGCCCCAGCTGTTGAACAGCTGGAACATGAACAGCAGATATCTCCACAGGGATCAGGATCACTGCCACACCTGGTTTAACAGCTGCGGACAGAATTCACACTTTGGTCACATCCTGCTTTGCAAGCCAAGACAGAAACCAAGGCTTTCTTGGCCAGGTGCAGTGAAAAGCCCCTGGAACCTTTCCCTGGATCGTGTCCCTTGGAGAGGCTCTGCTGGGGAAATGGGGAACGCTGTGGGTTGGGTGGGAATGGCAAACACCAGCGGGACCATGGAATGGCAGAGCAAGGAGAAGATGGACACGGCTGGGATGGTGGAAGTTGTCCCTGCTCATGGCAGGGGTGGAACAAGATGGGATTTGGGTTCCTTCCAACCCATTCCATTATCCTGTAATTCCATGATCTCTGCTTGCCATTTTAAATTGGAGCAAGGATTTTCCCAATTTCCCTCCCCAGGGATGGGATCTGCAGCACCCTTTGGCATCCCCTAACCCCTCACTCCGGCGCTGGATCATTTGTTGAGGCAGAAGCTCTGCGTGCTCCGTTTTTCCTCCTCCCTTCCTGCAGGTGTTCAGGTGTCCCTGTGTCCCTCCCTGCCCTCAGCAGCTCAGCAGCCGTGACTTTCCCACCCCTCTGCAGCCGCTCAGCGCCGTGTCACCGACACCGGCGCTCGTGTCACCTCCCATCGCGGCCCCGGCTGGCACGGGAGGAGGCAGCCAGGCAGAAAGCACAGCAGATGTCAGCGCCCCTCGTGTTTACAGGGCAGAAATCACCTGGCATCACCAGAGGCACGGGCAGCGCTGAGTGATCTCCTCCCTGGGAGCCCAAGGATGGCCCCGCACGCACCTGGATCGTCCCTGAGCCTTGAGCCAGGAGAGAACTTCAGCATTCCCATCATCCTGGCACTCCGGAGGGAAAACACAATTCTCCAGAGCGTAAAAGCACCTGAGAGCACCTGAGGTCTGATCTGTGTGGGTCTGAGGAGATTGGATTGCTGTGAACTCCACAGGCAGAGCTTGTCCCCTTCGCTGTGGCACCAGGGCTTGGGACAACCTTCCAGCACCAGCCGGCTCTCGGGTGTCCGTGTCACTCAGAACTGCTTCTCCTGCAGGGTTTGGCTCTTGTGTTCCAACCTCGCCAGCTCTCCTGGAGCCACTTTAGGCCCTGGATGGGCTCTGAGCTCTCCCTGGAGCCTTCTCCTCTCCAGGTGAACATTCCCAGCTTTCCCAGAAGGGAAAGCCCAGAGGGGCTCCAGCACTGGAGCAGCTCCGTGGCCCCTCTGGGCTCATCCAGCAGCTCCAGGTCCTTCTGGAGACCCCAGAGCTGGAGGTGAGGTCTCACAAGGACAGAGTAAAGGGGGACAATCCCCTCCCTGGAGCTGCTCATCTATGATCTGTTGGTTCTGCTCCACATTCCAGTGGGAATCCGCGGCTCTCTGGGATTCCGGGAGGTGTGAGGGGCTGGGAAGGGTGGGAATGCTGAGCTCGTGCACACCTGTAATGAGGATGATTGAAGGCTGAGTGCAGGATGATACAGAACAATATCAGTAAGTGGTTTTAGTGTCAGCAATCTTCAAACTCGCTGTCAAAGGGAACATTTAAACGATTTTCCTGCTACTCCAACGCATCCAGGTTATATTTATATCCGGAGAAAACTGGTGCTATAAATGTCAGCTTTGGAGAAGGGCTGGCTGCATCCATCAGAGCAGGAATTAGGAAGGAGGGAGGAATGATGGATCATTGCCAGCTGACGGACCTGTCTGCGAGGAAAATCCCCAAGGCCTGATCCATGGCAGGCAATGTCCCAGCCTGGGAATATCCCAGCCCAGTCCCAGCGTTTGTGGGACAGCAGGAAAGGCCCTGAGCTGGCCAGAGCTTGGAGCTCGAGGTGCCTGAAGTCAAAGCCAGATTTTAGCAAAACACAGGAGAACTGTAAAAAACGGGGAGAATTCTGTTTTGCTGCAGTGAGAATAAAAATAAAAGAGGTTGCAAAGAATCTTTGCACTGGCCACTGGCCAGGACTTCCTGCTTTTTCCTAGGCTGGTTCTTGGGGTACTTTCCAGTGGTTTCCTCTGGTGTTTTTTCCATCTCCAGCCTGGCTGGGAATCTGTTCCCCGTCCTGCCCTTGGCCTGGCATTGCCCTTTGGAAAATGCTTGGCAGGGATGGTGACTCCATCCCTGCAGCTGGAGGGGGAGCTTGGTCCTTCTCCATCCCAGGGGACTGGATGCACCCTTTGGATCTCTGCAGAAAGTTCTTTTTCGGGATGGCAGGATTTCCAAAATCCTGATGGGCACTGGCAGCCCCTGGTCCTAAATTATCCCCTCTCAGGAGTCTCCCTTCTCCATCCAGCTCCATCCGAGCTGGATTCCAGCTCCTCAGAAGTGGGAGAGGGTGGGAGACACCTGGGAATCGGTCAGAAAGGGAGGATTTGGGGAGCTGGATCAGCACAGGAGGTGCAGATGTTGGGAGAGTGGAGAGGCAGCACTTGGACCTTGTTATCCCTCCAGGAATGGCCTGGCAGCAGTTTTTGGGGGAACCAGAGCAAGCAGAGGGTGTGAGGATGTGTGAGGAGCTGAGACACACACAGGGAATTTCCAGAGCTCTGTGAATCCTGGGATAGCTGAGCTTTCAGAAGATCCTTTAGGATCTCTCAGGTAATGAGGGATGATCCTCCAGGAATTTGCTGCGATGGAGCTGAGCCTGTCGGGAAGGACGTCCTGCAGCTCAGGGTTTGGAGACCCCTCAGTGGAAAGGCTGGATGCTTTTATCCCACATGAGAATTTCCTCAGGACGAGATTTTGCAGCGAAGCCCAGAACCTCGGATTCCATCACACCTGGAGCAGGGAGGGCACCTTTGGGAGGTGCAAACCTTGGAATTTAAGCAGTGAGGAAGTTTGGGTCTCACTGGTGACATCGGGAGGTGGGGACTGCCCATATCTGATGTCATCACCCCATATCTGATGTCATCACCCCACATCTGATGTCATCACCCCACATCTGATGTCACCACCCCATATCTGATGTCACTATCCCATATCTGATGTCATCACCCCATATCTGATGTCACCATCCCATATCTGCTGTCATCACCCCACATCTGATGTCACCACCCTATATTNCACCCCATATCTGATGTCACCACCCCATATCTGATGTCACCACCCCATATCTGATGTCATCACCCCACATCTGATGTCACCACCCCACATCTGATGTCACCACCCCACCCTGGGTGGGTTCTGGGGCTGCTCCCAGGCCCTGAGCCAGCACAGACCCTCTCGGGTTCTTCAGCTGCTCAAATTTTGCCGTGGAATTTGCTTTTCCCCAGAAAACTTCCGGCCCTATCCCATCCAGGAGCCCACCTTTTCCAGGAGGCATGAGTTTGGAATAAATGCCCTGTGTGCTGCTGTTGCAGATCTGACAAATATATGATCATTTTTTCAAATACAACACGGGGCAAATTGTCCCAAATTTAGCAGCACAGGGCTCCCACTAAATGCAAGGACTCGCTGAAATCCTGTTAATTGCTGGGCAGAAAATACAAATAAACGAGGGAAAAGCATTGACATTCCCGAGAACCTTTGGTGTTTCAGCAGGAAAATCATTCCCAGCTCGGTTCTGACAGGTCCAGGAGCAGGGAAAGGTCAGCACTGCAGGGCTGGGAGGGCACGAGGGGGCTCCGGTGGCAGCAGGAGCCTGTGTGTGCCCCCAATCCTCCCCCATCTCTGCCTCCCGCATCCCTCCCTCCATGGATGCACTCCTGCCTCCTGCTCCGAGCCATCTGCCCCTACAAAACGTTTTGGGAACGGAGCCCAGGCAATCCCTGGAGCTGTGGGAAGGGAAAAGTGAGGGCTGGGGCAAACGGCAGCGCTGCAGGAACCTCCCTCCCCTTTTTGGTTTGATTCTGCCAGGGGGAATCCACCTCTGCCCACGTGCTGGGAATGCCAGCTGGATCCTGCCTCCATCCCTGCTGGAATGGAACAACCCCGCTCCCATCACAGCCAAACTGCCCCGAGAGTGTGGAGAAATCAGGGATTGGGATGCCAGAATCCCAGGACGGTTTGAAATGGAAAAAGCCCCACCAGTGCCACAGCCAGGGAAATCTTCCACTATCCCAGGGTGCTCCGAGCCCCATCCAACCCATCCTGGGACACTTCCAGGGTGATCAGCTTGAAGAAAAAGGAGGTGAAAAGATAAGTTTCTCACCCCTCGTCCTTCCCCTCGGCTCAGGAGAGCTCGGCTCTGCTTTCCTGCAGCACCACGGAATCCGAGACGGCACCGAGAGAGGTGAAGGATTCCTGGAGCCTGGGAATATTTGCATGGCATCAGATAGCGCTGAGGGAGGCTTGAAACCAGACCCAGGACGCTGTCCCTGGGCTCGGTGGCTGCCAGGCTCAGGTTTCAGGGGAATGGTCGCTGTCCCTTCAGGACACGCAGCTCCTGTGATGGGGGAAGCAGCACCCTGCCCTTCCCCAGCTCTCTGTACACTGCCCAGGATATTCCCAGCCGTGTTTCCCACACCTCCACCCTGACAGGCTCCTCCTGTGCTTGGTTTTTGGTGTTCCCAGCCATCCCAACCACTCAGGATGCTGCAGGGCATCCCAATCCCAGTGCTGGGGGCAGGACTCCCGGAGCTCTGTGGGTTCACCCTCATCCCTCTGCTCCAGGTGGGAAACTCAGCCCATCTCCATCTCCATCTCCATCTCCATCTCCATCTCCATCTCCATCTCCATCTCCAT
>VWZS01011032.1:92440-131870 GCA_013397075.1 Rhabdornis inornatus | reverse complement strand
CATCTCCATCTCCATCATCTCCATCTCCATCATCCCCGTCTCCCATGTGGCTGCTGGACACAGCCAGGATTGATCCCTTACCTTTTAAGTTTTTCTGTTCTGCCTGGTGTGCAGCGTTTAGTTTTATACTAAGGGTTCATTGGCTCTTTTTACAGGATGGTGAAGACAAAAGAGTCCCATTCCAGCTGGGGACTCACGGACAATCCCTTCAAACTTCAGGCCCTAAGCATAGACAACGTGAGAAGAGGAGGATGGGCAAGCAAGCAAGGAGGATGAAACTTCATTATTTGAGGCTGTTAATTGGACAGTTGTATGCAAATGCACTAAAACCTATAAAAATGTGACATCTCATGACCAAGTCCTATTTTACTTCCATCTTGGAGCCATCCGGGCAGGGCCACGGCTGTGGCACTGGCACTGCCAGGGAGTGGCCTTTGAAGGCCCCTCAATAAATATCCACTTTATTCCTCTTAACTCTGTCCAGCCTCTGTTCCAGCTCCCCTAGGCGTCATCCCTAAATCCCACAGGATTTTCTTCTTTCACTGCTGGAACTTTGCCTTGTTCATGGAGTTTTTGCCTTCCCAGTGCTGCAGAACCTGGGCACTCCCAGGGAATTCTGGAGGGATTAGTGCTTCCCCTGACCTGAGCTGCTCACCGAGTCTTATTTGTGTTGGGGAGAGAATGGATTAGGGAGTCCTATTTCTTGCTTGTAATCCTATTTTGAAAGATACTCAGAATCCCATGGCCCTGAGGAGGGAGGACCTGCCTCCAGCTCCTTTCCCAGCTGATATCCCAGCACCTCCACTCTTCCCGGGGCTTTTGGCACCCACAGGTACAATCCACAGGTGGAAACACCCTCCCTTCCCTAGGAAATGCACTGGGAGGAATCTTCCCACATCACAGCTCAGCTCTGGAGCTGTGTTTTTATTCCAGGCTCTGCTTCTGACCCAGTCTGAGTAAGGAATGCTGGCATTGCCTCCACTGAGGGATCTCCCACCTTCCCAAAATCTCCTGGATTCAGGGATTTTTGTCCCTTTGCAAGTGTTTTGTCCCAGTCCTTCCCTTCCCACGGTTGAAACATCAGAGGAGCAAAGTTGGAGCACATCCCTCACCCCTCTCTGCTCCCCCTCCATTCCTCCCCAAGCTTTTATCCCCAGTTTCCCTCCAGCACACCCACCCCACGGCATGCTGCTTTCTGGAAAGGGCTCACATTTCCTGTCATTGCTCTTTCCAAAGGGCTGGAAAAATTGGGAAATGAGGATTTCTTGTCAGCCACAGGCGAAGCCACAGCATTGCTGGGATTGCAGAGCATTCCATGGGGAGCAGCAGCGAGCCCAGGATTGTCCCACAAAACCTTTCCATGATGCTCCTTGCTCAGGGCTGGGACCCACAGCTCCAGGGAGAGGTGAGGAGCTCTGGACACCTCTTTCCACAGAATTCCCTTGTTTTTTTAGGCTGGAGGAGGTTATTCCCATTAATCCACGGGAAGGAAAGTTTATCCATGGGAAGAAGCATTTTCCAGAGCTCTCCCCCTCAGTGCAGCTGGCTCGGTGATGTTCTGGTGCCCATTTAGGAGAGAACACTCCAAGACATTTCCAGAAGGACGAGTTAAAGCCTTCTCACATCCAAAAATCCCGGTGGACATGCCAGAAATCCCTGGATGCACGGCAATTGCCATGCTGAGATGGGAGATGTGGGGCCACAGGATTCAGGCCCCTCCACTGGGATTTGCTGAAATTCTTGTTGAGGAATGAGAACGTGGCAGGACTGGCCCAGAACTGCCCAAAGCCAGAGAGTTTTCCCCCCATGGATCTTGCCAGCTGCTCTGGAAAATCTCATTTTCCATCTACCTGGCAACTGGGAGTGTCCCAGTGCAGGGCAGGGAGTGCTGAGCCTTTGCAAAGCGTGGAGGCCGTTCCTGAATCCCATAAATCTCCCTCTGGGCTCCAAGGCAGGTGTGAAATACAGGATGCTCCTCATGTGTCCTGGAGCTGGGCAGGATTTACTCCATGCCAGGCTCTGGATGCACATTTCTTATCTCAGCCCCAGATTTATGGAGTCCCCGAGATTTATTCCGCCTGTAAACCGCCGTTAAATGCAGAGCTGAGTTGTGCAATGGCCATTGTTTGGGAATGCTTTGTGTCTGCTGGCAGAAAAACGGGCACGGCCCTCCCTGAGCGGCTTCCAGGTGGGAAGAGGCACAGGAGGGATGTGAGGAGCCAGGTGCTTCTGCCAGAGGGGTGGAGAGGGGCTGGGATGGACCAGCATCCCATCCTGGTCCTGCTGAGGTGGGATAGGGGTGTCCAAGAGAAGGGGAAAGCACAGAGGGGGTGAGGGGATGGTGAAAATCCCAAATGCTGTGCTGGGGATGCAACTCCATCCCTCCCTGCTCCTGCTGAAAGGGACATTTGGGCAGGAGGCACTGAGGCAGAGAGAGGGAAAAAATGGGGAATTCTGGGGAAAAGGGAGAGGCTGGTGAAAATCCCAATTCTGCTATTCTGGGACTGCACCATCATGCTGCTCCTGTTGCACAGGGACACTCGGACAGGGAGATACTGAGGTAGACAGGCCCAAAAAATGGGGAATTCTGGGGAAAAAGGGAGAGGCTGGTGAAAATCCCAGTCCTGCTGTGCTGGGGATGAAACTCCATCCCTCCCTGCTCCTGCTGAAAGGGACATTTGGACAAGGGGTACTGAGGCAGAGAGGGAAAAAAATGGGGAATTCTGGGGAAAAAGGATGGAGGCAGTGAGGGGTTTGTGGCCAAAAAAATGGAGAATTCCGGGGAAAAAGGATGGGGCAGTGAGGGGATGGTGAAAATCCCAGTCCTGCTGCACTGGGGCTGCAACTCCATCCCTCCCTGCTCCTGCTGCACAGGGACACTTGGACAAGGGGATACCAAGGTGGAAAGGCCAAAAAATGGGGAATTCTGGGGAAAAGGGAGAGGCTGGTGAAAATCCCAGTCCTGCTGTGCTTGAGCTGCACCACTACCCTGCTCCTGCTGCACAGGGATACTTGGACAAGGGGATGCCAAGGTGGAAAGGCCGATAAATGGGGAATTCTGGGAAAAAAGGATGGAGGCAGTGATGGACTTGTGCAAAGCTGAGTCCTGTGGCCACTGGAGCTGCACCATCACCCTGCTCCTGCTGCAGAGGGGTACTTGGGGAAAGGGATAATGAGCCAAGAAATGGGGAATTCTGGGGAAAAGGGATGGAAGCAGCGCACGAACCCAGCCTGGTGCTGCATCAGCTCAGTTGTGCCGCACAGCAGCCGCTCAGGACAGGATTCCCGTGCAGGCCGGGGGCAGATGGGCACTGGGAAGAGCTTCCCAAGGCTCGGCTGCGGCCACCGCGCTCCCCGGGCGGGGCTCAGCCCCTGCCGGGCTCGGCGCTGGCTGCGGGGGAGGCGGCGCCGGCAGAAAAGGCAGAAAAGGCAGAAAAGGCTCTTTTGATGGAAACGAAAATGTTGGCTTTTGAAAAACCTGGAGTCGGGGAAGGAGCCCGGGGGTTTCCATGGAAACCCAGGGCTGAGCCGTGCCGCAGCAGGAGCCGCAGCCGCGGTGGCTCCCAGGGCTCGGGGACAGCCCGGGGCTCGCCGGGCGCATCCCGGGGCGCTCCGGGAATCCGAGCCAGCGGTGGGAAATGGGATGGAAAATGGGATGGGCTGCCGGGAAGGGCTCGGATGATGGGCTGGGAGGCAGAACCCGGCCGTGCTGAGCAGAGCGGGGGCCACCAGCCCCGCTGTAAACAAATCCTGCGGGGTGACAGCAGCGGGAGCTGCCGCCGATTGGACAGGAGCTCCCGCTCCTATCTCCGGGAAGATCGATAGAACAAATTAGAGCGGGCAGAACAATGAGAGAGAGAGCCCTGCAAACCCCAATTACCCCAAAGCTAATTAATGTGTTTTTAAACAAACATTATGGCAGCGCTTCAAACAGCGCCGAGGCGGCCGCAGAAGTTTCACGAGGGCGGCGGAGCAATTCCTCTAGCCCGGGGCGATGGGGTGGGAAAGATCCCGAAACAAGAGTGGGGAGGGAAAACAATTGCTCGATCCGAGGCCAGCCCGGGGAAAGCGGGAGCTCTTTCCAGCGCACAGCACGGGGACTGCGCTCCCCCAGTACCCCGCAGGGCTGCAGATCAATAGTCCTGGAGAAAAACAGGGAGCGGGGAAGAAAAGGAGGAAAAAGCACCGCAGCAGCTCGCTCAGCCCTTCTAGGAAGGAGCAGACAAAAGGATGTGAAACCCAACCTTCCTGAAAGGACTGTGACCCGGAAAGCTGACCCCTGAACAAAACGGGATCCTTGGGAGAACAATGACACTGGAACACGGCGCTGATTGCTCCCAGGATAATGCGGGAGCGTCATCCCAGGCCGGGGCTGAGGAAAACACAGGAAGCCTGATAGCCCTGGACATCCCTGCACACCTCCAGGACATCATCCTGCCTGGACACAGCCTCGGGCAGCAGCTGGAAACCCCCCTGAGCCACAGCACCGAGAAACATTCCAGCAACAGAAACACAATCCATCCCAACCCAGTTGGATCCTCCCTGAGAGGAGGCAGCCACCACATCTCCAGCTCCAGATGTTCAATTCCAGACCAGGGGAGGTGTTGGCCTGCCCGGGAGATCTGGGGGGGAAAAATGCTGCGTGAAGGAATTGGGAGAAGATCATCTGGCAGCACTGAATCCATGCATGGATCCATCAGGCTGGAAAATAAAGAGGCTGAACCCAGGCCCAGGGTGAGCTTGGTGCAGGCACCAGGAGCTGGGCATGGTACAGGAAACTTCCACTGTGCATCCTGGAAAGTTTCCAAGCTCACAGCAGCCCAAAGGGGCTCCAGGAGAGCTGGAGAGGGACTGGGGACAAGGGATGGAGGGACAGGACACAGGGAATGGCACGGTTGGATGGGATATTGGGCAGGAATTGTTCCCTGGGAGGGTGGGCAGGGCTGGCACAGGGTGCCCAGAGCAGCTGTGGCTGCCCCTGGATCCCTGGCAGTGCCCAAGGCCAGGCTGGACACTGGGACAGTGGGAGGTGTCCCTGCCATGGCACAGGGTGACACTGGATGAGCTTCCCACCCAACCCATTCCATGATCCTGTGATTTCCCCAGACTTTCCTGGCTCCTGCCACATGATTCACAGACAATTCCCATGAGGGTTTTTGTGTCTTTTGCTCAATCCAACTCGGCAATTTTTTCTCCCAAGAATCTGTCGAGGCTTTTAGCACTGACACACTTTTCCAGACTGAGGGTGGAGCCTGCGGTTGGGAAGGAGGGTTCTGGAATTGCCCCACGTTGGTGGCCCAGGCCCTCAGCCAAAGTGTTCAGATGGCAGCTGAGGCCCTGCTGGGAGTCCTCTGTCCCTCCTTAACCCAGCAGGGCCTTGTTTATCCCTGGAAAAGCAGCTGGAGGATCTCCAGGAGGGATTTCACTGCCCACTGATGGGGGACTGGGTTGTATGGACCCCAATCCTGCATCCTGGATGTGACACGACACAGGGAATGCTGGATCCAGCCCCAGTCCCGCAGCCTGGATGTGACAGGACACAGGGAATGCTGGATCCAGCCCCAATCCTGCAGCCTGGATGTGGCAGGACACAGGGAATGCTGGATCCAGCCCCAATCCTGCAGCCTGGATGTGGCAGGACACAGGGAATGCTGGATCCAGCCCCAGTCCTGCAGCCTGGATGAGATGGGACACAGGGAATGCTGGATCCAGCCCCAGTCCTGCAGCCTAAGCCTGAAGTCCCCTGGGATCAGTCCCTACTCAAACTGGGTCAGTGCTGGTCAGGGTCACCTCTGGCTCTTGGCTCTCCTTCCCTCCTGATGGTCCTTGCCTGGTGCATGGGACCATCCAACCCCCAGAAATCCCATTTTTTGTGTCATACCTCCAATTCCTGGTGCATGGGAGGACACAGAAATCCCATTTTTGGGTCACACCTCCAATTCCTGGTGCATGGGAGGACCCAGAGATCCCATTTTTGGGTCACACCTCACTTCCAAGCTGCCTGCCAGGACACCAAGGATAAACTCCCAGCTCCAGGCACTGCCAGGACGGGCACCCACCCCCACCCAGTGTCGGTGCAGCTCCTCCTCCCTCCCAAATCTGCCAGTCCCAGTCAGCTCTGGTGTCCCCATCCCTCTCTAGCTGGGATCCACAGGGATGGGAGCTCCGGGAGGAGGCGGGGGAGGTGTCACACGCACCTCGGGCTCCTTCCTGCCCGATACAGAGGAGCTGTTAATTAGAGCCAGTGCCTAGCCCATGAGCAGGGATTTAGCCGAGCGCTCCCTGTTTGGGATAACTGATGGGAGCAGGCCGGGAGAGAGGCAGCAGGAAGCTCCGGGAAGGAGGATTTGTGCTCTGGCTGCTATGGGGGAGTGCAATCCCACACCAACATCTCGCTCATCTCCTTCCCTCCTGCTCCTGAGCGGAGCAGGAAGCAGCTGGGGCCTGGATTACCTGGGACAATTCCCTGACAAAGGTCTGGAAGGAGCAGGAAGGAAGCAGCACAATGGGCCAGGGCCGGAGGAAGGGTCCCGCAGGAAGGCGCCCCTCCCTCCCTGCCATCCCTGCCGTGTCTGGGGACCTTCTCCCAGCATCCCTGCCCTTGGAATGCTGGCCACGCATTCCAGGGGATGTGAACCTCCTGCTCCTCGTTTCCCTGGGCTCCAGGTGCTGCAGGATTCCAGCCCTGGAAGCACAGGTGAGCAGCCCAGCCTCGGGGCTCCCCAGGGAGATGCTGTTCCACGAGCTCATCCTGCAGGAAGTTCTTTGGCAGAGACTCAGGAGCAGGTGGTGGGATGTGGCACTGTCCCCTCTGTGCGTGCCACTCTGCTCTGAAGGGTGATAAAGCAGAATAAGCACCAGGGGAGGTTTGGATTGGATATTAGGAAAAATTTCGTGTCCAAAAAAGTTTGTCCAGCCTTGGAACAGGCTGCCCAGGGGTTTAAAAGGCGTGTGGATGTGGCACTTGGGGACACGGTCAGTGGTGGCCTTGGCCGTGCTGTTGGACTTGTTGATCTCTGAGGTTTGTTCCAGCCTAACCAATTCCATTTCCCCCTGTGTATCCAGGCTGGGCTCCCCCTCCTGCAGCCCTGCTGGGCACTGCAGTCCCTGTCGATGTCCCTTCCCCTTCCCAGGTGGCCTCTTCCCCGCGCTCCATCTCATCCTCCCTCTTTTGTTCCTGCCTCTCCCTCCCTGTTCTCATTCTGTGCCTCCGAGCCGCCCCCGGGGCCTCTCCCTCTGCTCTGCTCAGCTCATTACTCCTCAAATTTCCTCTTAAACACCGGCAAAGCCTCCCAAGCTCAGCTCTGCCCAGGTTCCCTCCTTCCCCTGCCTCCTCTCGCCCCGCAGGTGCTGCAGAGGTGGGAATTCAGGTGTTCACCTGGATGGCTCCCAACAAGGAGCATCAAACAGGAAAGGAGCACAAAAGGCACCTGGGGGGAAAGCAAAGCTCCTGATGCATTGCTGAGAGGGGAGCAGCACCCGCCTGAGTGCAGGGAAGGGGAGCAGCAGGATTCCAGCAGGATTCACCTGCTCCATGTCAGGGAAGGAGCAGGGAGCAACAGGATTCCAGCAGGATTCCCACAGGGTTCCAGCAGGATTCACCTGCTCCATGTCAGGGAAGGAGCAGGGAGCAACAGGATTCCAGCAGGATTCCCACAGGGTTCCAGCAGGATTCACCTGCTCCATGTCAGGGAAGGAGCAGGGAGCAACAGGATTCCAGCAGGATTCCCACAGGGTTCCAGCAGGATTCACCTGCTCCATGTCAGGGAAGGAGCAGGGAGCAACAGGATTCCAGCAGGATTCCCACAGGGTTCCAGCAGGATTCACCTGCTCCATGTCAGGGAAGGAGCAGGGAGCAACAGGATTCCAGCAGGATTCCCACAGGGTTCCAGCAGGATTCACCTGCTCCATGTCAGGGAAGGAGCAGGGAGCAACAGGATTCCAGCAGGATTCCCACAGGGTTCCAGCAGGATTCACCTGCTCCATGTCAGGGAAGGAGCAGGGAGCAACAGGATTCCAGCAGGATTCCCACAGGGTTCCAGCAGGATTCACCTGCTCCATGTCAGGGAAGGAGCAGGGAGCAACAGGATTCCAGCAGGATTCCCACAGGGTTCCAGCAGGATTCACCTGCTCCATGTCAGGGAAGGAGCAGGGAGCAACAGGATTCCAGCAGGATTCCCACAGGGTTCCAGCAGGATTCACCTGCTCCATGTCAGGGAAGGAGCAGGGAGCAATAGGACTCCAGCAGGATTCCCACAGGATTCCAGCAGGATTCACCTGCTCCATGTTGGGGAAGGAGCAGGGTTCCAGCAGGATTCACCTGCTCCACATTGCTGGGAAGTGACGGATCCAGGGGTGGTCTCCCCAGATCCGTGTGAGCAGTGCCTGCCCCTGCCTCAGGACACGGATGCAGCCGTGGTGGAGCAGAGCTGCTGCTGCTGCTGCTGCCTGTGGGAATCTCCAATTGCTTCCTGAAGCGTGCTCGGATAAATGGCACCGTGGGAATTCAGGGTGGGAAGCCGGGGACAGGCTCAGCGTGGCTCTCCAAGGCTTGGCTGAGCTGGGATCAGCGCTGGAGGACTCCAAGGACGTGTCATTATCCTCTGCAGACAGCCAGCAGATATTTGCTGGGATTTGTCCATCCCTTCTGACTCGTGTTCCCTTGGGACAGCTCTGGCTGTCGTTTCCCGTTCGGAGCCGGAGCGGAGGACGAGCTGGGAGCACACACGGATCAACCCCCCCTGGAGCCTTTGCCAGGGAAGGATGGCAGTGCCAGCTGCCCTTCCTGCCCTGCCAGGCCTTGCTGGGGTTCGGAATCCGAGATCCTGAGTGCTCACATCCTCCAGCAGTGCCCAGGGCTGAGGAAGGGACGGAAGCTGAGCCACTCAGCTCAGCCACGGTCACAGCAGAGGTCACCTCATTCCAGGACATCTGGCCCTGTCCTCAACCTCCTCCAGCCCAGTGCGACCCCCAGCCCCGCTTCCCACCCTCTCCTCCCTTCCCTCTGCTCCTGGATGGACCAGCTGCTCCTCCTCTCCTCTGCCACAACCTCCCCCACAGCCTGCTCTGACATCCAAGCGTTATTTCTTGTCTGTTTTGCTGCTAGGAAATGCAGTTTGGTGGCTGGAGATGGGGAGGGAACCACGTGAGCAGCAGCAGCAGCATCCTCACGGATCCCCGGCAGGCACTCAGCCCCTTCCCTGGTGCTCCAGGGAGCCAGAGGCAGCCAGGGCTTGGAGCATCCTGCCTTCCAAGGGTTAATGCCTGCTGCAGAGTCCCTGATTCCTCCCTCACGGCATTTCCCATCCCTCTGCACTCAGGAGTGGAGTCAGCAGCCCCAAACCCCTCATCCCGCTGGCCATGAGCTCAGGATTTAGCCGAGGGAGGACCAGGAGCAGCGTTTTCCCCAATCCAGGAGCCCTGAACGTACAGGCAGATTAATTTAGCATGAACAAAACGCTCTTGCAACACAAATGCCCTGCAGCGACAGGGCCCGGGCACTGGGAGAGGCTGGGATTTGCCTGGGAGCAGGAATGCTGAGGCGGAGCAGCGCTGCCCCGGCTTTGGGTGCTGAAACGCCTGGGAAGCAGGCAGGGATGCAGGAGGCAGAAAGGGTCATCCCGGGAGCCTGGGAGAGGGGCTGCAGTTGGTCCCTGGTGGGAGCAGAGCACGGAAATGGGAGGCAGGAGGAGAGGGATGCTGCCAAGAGCTGTCGCAGCATCCCTGACACAGGGCGGAGGGGACAAATCCCTGCGGGAGGAGCGGGAGGGACAGCACAGCCTCACCCTGCCAGGGGCACGTCCAGCTCCGGGGGGTGGAGAGCAGCGTGAAATTCTCACTGTGAGAATGGTGAGAATCAAAAATTTGATTTATTTATTTATTTATTTGTTTGTTTTTGTGTGGCAAAATCATCATCCCACCATGCGGGGCAAGGGGAGGATGTGACAGCGAGAAAACAGCGCCGCAAACCAAGGGCAGCGACTTCCAGCACGGAATGCGAGCGGGATCAGCCCCGGGCTGAGCCAGGGCCAGGGAGGGGCTGAGCCACTGCCCAGCTCCCATTTCTGAGTTAACACACCAGGAAAGATTCACTGCAGGTCCAGGAGTGTGACAGGCTGGGAGAGCTGGGAGTGTCCAGCCTGGGGAATGGAACGATCCAGGGAGGTCTTGGAGCCTCTTCCAGTGCCCAAAGGGGCTCCAGAAGAGCTAGAGAGGGACTGGGGACAAGGCATGGAGGGACAGGACACAGGGAATGGCTTCCACTGGCAGAGGGCAGGGATGGATGGGATACTGGGGAGGAATTGCTCCCTGGGAGGGTGGGGAGGTCCTGGAATGGATTTCCCAGAGCAGCTGTGGCTGCCCCTGGATCCCTGGAAGTGTCCAAAGCCAGGCTGGACACTGGGGCTTGGAGCAGCCTGGGACAGTGGAAGGTGTCCCCTCTGGCAGCGGGAAGCCATTCCCTGTGTCCTGTCCCTCCATCCCCTGTAAATCATCTCTCTCCATGTTTCCTGCAGCTCCTTTGAGGCCACCCTGAGCTCACCCCAAAGCTTCTCCTGTGCAGGTGAACAATCCCAGCTGTGCCAGCCTTTCCTCCCAGCAGAGCTGCTCCATCCTCTGCTCATCCTGGAGCCTCCTCTGGCCTGGCTCCAGCAGCTCCAGCTCCTTCCTGTGCTGGGGCAGCTCTGCAGGTGGGGACTCACCTGAGCACAGGGACACAGGAACAGGTTTTATCGAGGTCCTCTCTCTTCTCCAGGGTGAACAGGTTCCTTGAGCCACTCCTCATCACAGAGATTCTCCACACCACTTTCAATCCCATTTTTCTTGTTTCTTTTTGACCCACGCCAAGTTAATTTCCCAATGAGTCTCTGAGGAGGGAATTGCCCAAAATCCTTTTGAAAATCCCAACAGATTCTCTTGACCATAGAAAAAAAATAAAAGAAAATTTGGGAATGGAGTGACTCCAACCAACTGGATTGGGATGAAATGAGGTGCAGTGAAAAGTACTTGATCCCTTCAGTGCACATTCATGGATTCTTGATGCACAACTTCCTTCCCCAGACACCAAAGGAAATTTTTCCTATTCGAACCCATTTATTCATGTACCCCATCGCCCCATTTCTATTTTCCTGACACAAAGTCTGACCCACTGTTCTGTGAGATTCCACATCCAGTTTAATCCTAAAAAAGTCCCCACACAACCCCCTTGGGCCAGATCTGATCCCTTCCCTCACTTTGCCACCAAGCCCCTTTCCAGCACTAGGTTTTCTAGCAGGAGATGGGAAATATCATCTTTTCTTTCCGTACCATTCTTTGGGTGAATCTCCCTGGTTCTGGCAATTAGTTCCTATTCACACCATCAATTTGCTCTAAATTCCCTCTCCTAATGGCAATTCCATCTGAATCAATTCCTTTGATTCCCTAAATCAACCTGCAGTGGTACCTGAGGCTCAGCCTGCCTCGGGGACCCCACCAGCCCCATTTCCTCTCTTTTTCTCTTCTCTCTTTAATTTCCTTCCTGACTCTCCAGCTGAATTCTCCCCCTCCCTTTCTCGCTGGGCCTGGGTTTGTCTCCTGCCAGCCCTGGTGTTTTCCCAGGATTTACAGCCTGGCTGTGTTCTCAATTAGCAGGTTCCTTCCAGCTTCTATGGCTTCCAAGTCACAACATTTCCGAGGCTGTGGCAACATATTAGAGACTGCACATGTAAAATAGGTATTAAAACAGGTATTAACTGCACTCAGCCTCCAAATTCCCAGCTTCTGGGAAGGCTCCACGAGGCTTGGAGACTTCAGACCATGCTCTCTAAATTGCCTTTCCTGGAGCATCCCAGGGAACAAAAACCTTTCTGCCTTTCACCTCCTACCTTGCATCCAGTTGTAAATAAAGGTCCTTCCAACCCCTCCCTGCTTCTGCCTCCTCCTCCAGCTCCTCTGGAGCTGGGCAAGGCTGGAGAGCCCTCCCTGCTCAGATTTACCCCTTTCCCAAGACAAATCCCCTCCAGGATAAGGTGGAGCATGGTGGGAGCAGGAAGGAGCGAGGAATAATTTTGTGGATGGAGACAGCCCAGCCACCTGCAGAGAGCTGGGATGAAACATCCTGGAGCAAGGGGTGGCTCCCAGGGGGGTGGTTTGGGATGCCAGGCTGGAATTTTGGGCATCCAGGACCCTCTTTCACAACCTCCCAGCAGGGCACTGCTGGGATGGCTCCGGGTGTGATCCCTGGGCTGGAACATCAGGGCTGCTGTGGGGAGGGTTTAGCTTGGAAAGGCATCCCTGGAGCTCTCCTTGATCCTGGAATTCAGCTTGGAAAGGCATCCCTGGGGCTCTCCTTGATCCTGGAATTCAGCTTGGAAAGGCATTCCTGGGGCTCTCCTCGATCCTGGAATTCAGCTTGGAAAGGCATCCCTGGAGCTTTCCTTGCTCCTGGAATTCAACTTAGAAAGGCATCCCTGGAGATCTCCCCACTCTGGGAATTTAGTTTGGAAAGGAATCCCTGGAGCTCTCCTCGATCCTGGAATTCAGCTTGGAAAGAATCCCTGGGGCTCTCCTCACTTTGGGAATTCAGGTTGGAAAGGCATCCCTGGAGCTTTCCTTGATCCTAGAATTTAGCTTGGAAAGGCATCCCTGGGGCTCTCCCCACTCCTGGAATTTGGTGCACAGAACTCTGGATCTCCCTGCAGCCTCTGCTGGGTCTCTCCCAAGCTTCCAGGCTGATTCTGAACACAGCACTTCTCCTGCTGCCTCTCTCCCTTTATTAGTCCAGGAAATGAAGCCCAGCATCCCTTAGGAAAAGCCTGGAAGCTCTGCCTGACTCGCTCAGCCTCCCTGCTGGAGATGAGGCTGGTGAGGCTCGGTGGAGCATTTGGAGCAGGAGATAAATGCCTGGGAGAAAACAGGGAGTTGTTTGTTGGCTGTGGTGGGAAAGGAGTCATTTGTGAGAGTCCCTTCACACCTGGATGAGGCTGGAGCCTGCTGGTGACTCCGGAATTGCAAAACAAACAGGGTGGGAAGGCTGGGAAGCAGCACAGTGTCTTGGGTTGCAATATAGGATGTGCCCAAAGTGTGAATTCTGTCCCCAGCTGTTAAACCAGCTGTGGCAGTGATCCTGATCCCTGTGGAGATATCTGCTGTTCATGTTCCAGCTGTTCAACAGCTGGGGCAGTGTTTTGGGTTTGGGTTTGCTTTTTATAATACTGTATTCTTTTTTTTCTTAATTTTCCTAGTAAAAAACTGTTATTCCCATTCCCATATCTTTGCCTGAGAGCCCCTTAATTTCAAAATTATAATAATATAGGAGGAGGGGGTTTACATTGTTCTTTTCAAGAGAGGCTCCTGCCTTTCTTAACAAACACCTGTCTTCCAAACCAAGACACAGAGGCTTGGCCAAGCTCGGTGCAGGGCTGTCCCCTGGGAGGAGCAGTGACCACAAGAAATCGTCCCCTTCTCCCTTCGAGCTCCACTTGAAGCCAAACAGGACAAAACTCAGGAGTTGTGACCCACAGCAAAGCCAAATCAATTCATCCTGAGGTTGCAAATGCAATTAGGGAAGAATTCATGGATGTGATTCCTGAGGAGAGGGGGTCAGGACATGGCAGAAATGGGAATTCCCTCCTTGGCAAGGTGGGTGACAGGAGCTGTGGCTTGGCTGAAGCCATTTGGACATCAGGAATGCAAGGGAATGTCTCCGGGTGTTTGCTCTGCTCCCAAGGCGCTCCAAAGAATAATAGCACTGATCTTGGAGGGATTTCAAGCAGCTGAAATTAGAATGAATGCCGTTTTTAATTTGGACTAACGAGCTTAAAGAGCAAAATGAAAGACTCCCAGCAATTTTGCAGAGTCAAGACACTTAACACGAAGCCGGGGAACATCAGAATCTGATCTTTGCAATGTTTCCCATCTGATCCACAGAAAGAGCAAACAAGCCCCAGTGTTTGAGTCAGATTAAATGGTTAATTATTACTGCTATTGTTGAACTCTGACAGTGTGGCAAATCAGTGATGGATGGGAGAGAAATAAAGCTGGGCTGGCTGGGAGCAGCCTGCAATGCTCGGGAGAGCTCAGCGAGCGCCGGGGACTCGCAGCATCGCAGCTGGATTTGTCAGTGTCACCCCACTGCTCCTGAGGGACACAGGGACCTTTCCAACGGGCCTGGCTGGAGGAGAGGATGGCATGGGGGGAGGCATGGGGTGAGTGTTAGTAAGAACCCCAAACATAAGGAATACCCACTTTTTTTGGATGCTCCCTGCTCAGCCAAGCTCTGTCTGTGGCACAGAAATCCCCGAGGGATTTGCTGGACGCTGACATTGTCCCCTGAACATCCACTCTGAGATTGAGTTAAAATTAAAACACCTCCTGCCTTGTCATAACAGACTCCGAGGTTTGTGGGGAGAGCATCTGGCCAGATTAGCTAAAAAAAAAAATGTGCAATTACAATAGCGGTGAGGTGCAAAAAAGGAAAATAGATGTCCCCAGCTGTGCCACAAAGGCTGTTGACGTGCCAGCTCCTGTGCCAGCTCCTCATTTCTGGAGAGCCAGGTCTGTGCAGCTGCTCCTTGAACTCCATCCCACAGCGGGGGAATTAAAAGGTTCTGAGGGTTTGGGGATGATGCTGCCCACAGAGGGACTTCAGGTGCTGAGCCACACTGTCACAGTGTCACTCTCAACAGGATCTTCCTCGTGGATGACGGTCCAACACTGTTCCAGGGGGAAATTTAATTGTTCTTCCTGTGGAGCTGAGTGAAGCCCGGCAGGAACATCCGACATTGTCAACCAGGGCTTGATGGTGCCTCTCACCACCCTTCAGTGGAGCTTTCTGGCTTAATTTGTTGCAAAGAAAGCCTTTAAAATAAATCTCGGTGTTTGAGGTGGACACCAACATTCCAAGGGTTTCCCAGCTTGCCAGGACAGCGGTTCTGGAGTGAGATGAACTTCCAGGTGTTTGGGGAGCTTGGATAACGCCCTGATCACACCCCAAAGTTCTTTGGGATATGTAAACCAGCCTGTGCCGGGCCAGGACATCCAAGGAATCCCCTCTGGCATTTTTGCCAGGATGGCGAGGAGGCACGTCCTGATTCCTTAGAACAAAGATCCTTCCCAGCTCCGTCCACATCCCTCAGTCCTGACCTCTCCCCTCCTCCAAACACTCCCCAGGATGCAGAGAGTGCCCGGGCATGGATCAGAGGGAAGGATGTGCCTGGAGCTTGGGATGAGGCAGCTCCGAGTGAGGACTGCGCCTGTTCCAGCTTGAGGTGATGCAGAAACGGCTCCATCCTCGCTGGCATCCCTGTTTCCCTCATTCCCAAGCCCTCCTCCAGCCAGGAGCAGATGGAGCAGCCTCCTTCCCACCCTCATCCCGCTGGGAGGAGCCACCAAGGTGAGGATGGGGAGCGGGGTGGGATCTGCCAGGCTCTCAGGGCCAGCAGGGATTGAAACAATCCAATTTAGCCGGTGCTGCTCCCAGGGACATGAATAATGGGAAGCTGATGCTAAACTGGAGCCATAATTTTCATACCAGTGCAAACAGATCCAAATTGTGATAAAAGGTTTTCATCTGCCGAGGCTTGGAGAGGCCCCCGCACGCTGATTTACGGCGCCTCTTAATGTCGCATCTGACAGCACTTTGCAAACAAAATGTTCTGCCCATAAACTCGCAGAGAGCGACTTCGGGAGCCTGGGGGAGGGGAGGAGGGAGGCAAGGGGTGAGGCGGATGCTGCCGGGGCACTGCTGATCCAGGGGATTCCCAGTTTTCCCACCTGGAGAGGCAGGAGGAAGGTGAGGCTGAAGGCAAAGCAGCCAGGCTTGGGAAGCTCCAAGGAAAGCATCCATGTCCAAATGGTAATCCCCATCCCACTGAGTCAACAGGAGCAGGGAATTGGCTTCTCTGGCTGGGAGCATCCATGGCTTGGCAGGGCCACGCTGCCCTCGTCTGCCTCCTCCCCCCTCCAACAGGAATTGTGCACTCAGCAGGAATCCTTGGGAGCCAGGTCCATGCTGGAATTCAGTCAGATGAATCCTTTCATTCTGGATCACGCTTTGCACTCTCTCCAGGCTCTGTGAGCGAGCCCAGGAGGTTTTGCTGTGCCGTTCCTCGATGTTTCCACCCCCTGTGCCACGGGCGCTCAGCATCCCTGTGCCCACGGCTGTCCCATCCCCGCCCGGCCCGGATCCGGGAGCAGGGATCCACATCCCTAAGGAAAGGGAGTCCCTTGTGCCTGTGCCCGGCTCTGGGTGCGCTGTCCCAGCCGGGAGCGGAGCCTGGCAGGGATGTTGCGTTCCTTGGGAAGCGGGCTGGGGAAGCAGGAGCTGCAGGCCGATGGATCACAGCCCCCGGGCGTCTGAGCACGCAGATCTGCTGCAGTTTGCACCAGTGGAAGCTTCCTCAGCCTGCTTGGCTCCCTTCCCGGAGATAATGAGCTGCAGTAATTGAGCCCGGAGGTCAGGAATGTGCGGCTCGCTGCTGCCAGAGAGGAGAGGGCACTGTCGTGTGCGCAGGGAAGCTTGGCGGAGGTGATGCCGTGTCTCCATGGATATCGGGATGTCGAACGGCGCTGCAAGGAGCAGGAAATCGGGGAAAGAGCCGTGCCAGGGAATCAGGGAACACTCAGGTGTTGCAGAGGGGAGCAGAACCAGCAGGATCCCCGGTTCCAGCCGGCAGCTCCGGGGTTTTGCAGGAGCTGTGCCCCGCGTGGCAGGGTGGGGAGCAGCCGGGTGCTGCTCCTGGATGTCCTGTGGGCTCCAGCTCCAGGCCAAGGTGGGATCTCATCCTGCTTTTCCCGTGTGCAACCTGGACCAGGGCTCACACTCAGCTTGTCCCGTCACACAGGGACACTGAGTGACAAGAAGTTTAACAGGAGCTGCTGGGGAAGGAATGATGGTCCCAAAAGCTGAGATCTTCCTATTTCTCTTCTCTTAATCTCACAGAAAAAATTGTCCCACCGGTTGTCTCCTGGCTGGGGGACAGGAGCCCCGAGACAACAAAACCTGTTCAGGATTAAGGGAACCTCCACAGGGTCCCTGCTGCAGCCCAGGCTGAGCTGGGGACACCTGGAAAATGAGGGACTTATTTCAGGCACTGGAGCTTTTAAAAACCCGTGGCTTGCTCCAAAAAACA
The DNA here is from genome assembly GCA_013397075.1 of Rhabdornis inornatus. NCBI lineage: Eukaryota > Metazoa > Chordata > Aves > Passeriformes > Rhabdornithidae > Rhabdornis > Rhabdornis inornatus. Next base: position 114,762 of record VWZS01011032.1, on the reverse strand, counting down.
GGACAGAGGGAATGCTGGGATGAGGAAAAGCACAAGATGTGCCCCCAGACCCACAGGGTGGGCACAGGGAGCTCACCCAGAGCTTTTCCCCTCCTCGCCAGGGCTCGGGGATGCTCTGGTTGTTGTCAGAGCAACAGCAGCTCCTCGGCAGCTTCTCCTGGCAGGGAAGTTCTGCTCTGAAGCTCAGCCACAGCTCTGTGCCTTCCCAGCACGGAGCAGCACCACCATAAAGCACGTTTGGAGCTGCCCCCAGGGAGAAAGCTGCTGCCAGGGACCACCAGGCCAGGAAAAACAACCCCATTTTTCTGTTAATTCCCACTATAAACCACACCAGGGTGGCACAGGGCACATCCCAGCCCGCTCCCACCTGCAGCTTGTTGGGATCAGTTTTGTTTTGGGCTGGGTCTGGGGATTTGGTTGTGCCCAGGGCACTGCTGGCAGGTTCAGGGGCAGACCCTCAGCACACTCACACCTTCTGGAGGTGGGAATTCCATATCCCACCCTCCTGCCACCACAGGCAAGGAGATTTTGCTCCTTGGGTGTTCAAGGTGGCAAGGAAAGCACTGGTGGCACTGGGGCACAACCAGGAGCTGATCTGGCACAAAAAAATCATTCTGAGTGCACATCCAAACCAGACGTGGGCATGGAAACCCCCCTAAAAAAGGAAAAAATAATTTAAAATAACCTCACTGCCCCTAATGGGAATCTGCAGTGGTTTGGGGTCTGAAAGAAACCCAGGGATGAGCAGCAGAGCTCAGGGCTGATGGGTTTCCACTCATCCCAGTGAGCTCGGAGCAGCGTGTGGCATCAGGAGGGGTTTTTTGCTGCCTTTTGGTCGCTGTTTGGTGTGAGATTTCAATGTCCATAAACTCCCCTGGGAACCCCTGCTCTGCTGGGTCCCTGATTAGAGAGAGTTCCTTTATCCCAGTGCCAAAGGAGCCAAATTTCACCATTCCCATCTCCCCCCTCCCGGGAATGCCTGTGGGTCCCTGCCACACTCTGAGAGCCTTTGAAAATCCTGCAATTCCAGCAGCCACGCTGGTGCTTTCATCACCAGGGTCACAGCTCCTACCAAGAGTTATTAGTGTGCCTTTCTCTGGCCTTGAAAGCTCTCTCATATAATGTTCTGATTGTGTTTGCAAAGGATTTTCTATGGATTTGCTGCTGCCAGGGCTTTTTCTGGGGGATGTTTTCCCTGCACGGTGCCCTTTGGCTCTGCCCCTGGTTGGAGGGAGCTCTAAAGGGCTCTGGGTGTGGGGATCTGAGAGGAAAAAAAAATCAGCAGCACTGATTTTCCAGGCTCACAGATTCCCAGGAGGATGGGTCGGGGCTCCTCGCAGGGATATCAGGACAAACAGGCACCAATTCCAGCAGCTGGAAGAGACAAAATGCAGCCTGACCCTTGTGCCTGGGGTGTTCCCATCCCTGCTGGGTTCCTTCTCTGTGGGGTTTGTACCCAGCGCTGGAAATTCCTGCCCCAAAGGGCCGAGTATCCCTTCTCCCCCCAGGTATTCCCCACCCTGCTCGGGAAATCAGCTCCTGCTCTTTGTTCCTTCTGCTTTGCACAGCCGGGGGCACATTCCTGCTCTCCCCTCTCCACATTTCGGGCAGTTTTCCCCAGAAATCTCCCAGGATCCTGCAGCAAAGATGAGGCACCTGGTGGATCCAGGGAAGAGGTGGCAGCTCCTGTCTCCAGTGGGACAATCCATGTTTGGTGCTCCCTTCCATGGCTCAGCTGCACCTCCTGAGCCATCTCCAGGCTCCACACAAATTCCTGCCACATTCCCAGGGGGGATCCCTCTCCTTGCAGATCCCTGAGGGCACAAGGGGAGAGTTTATGGCCCAGAGAAGGCAGGATTTTCTCCTGGCTCAGCCAAATGTGTGATCCCATCCAAGAGTGGCCCCAGGGAGCTCGTCTAACCCATTTCCAGGTCTAACCCTCCTCTGATCCCTGCTAAATCCACATCCCCAGGCATTCCTTGTGGCCATGAGTCCCTCCAGCTACGCTTTTGCTGTACATAGGAAACTGATTCCTTTTATCTGCTTTAATTAGGAGCATTCTGCTTCCCTGCTCTGGCACTTTCATTCCCACTTGGACAGAAGGGGAAAGGGGGACAGGGCTGTTCATGGCACCTGTGAGGGACAGGTACCTCAGCCAGCACCTCCTCCTCACACAGAGAGGTCACAATCATGGAATCAGGGAATGGTTTGGGCTGGAAGAGAACTTAAACCTCATCCAATCCCACCCCTGCCAGGGCAGGGACACCTTCCACCATCCCAGGCTGCTCCAAGCCCAATGTCCAGCCTGGCCTTGGGCACTGCCAGGGATCCAGGGGCAGCCACAGCTGCTCTGGGCACCCTGTGCCAGCCCTGTCCACCCTGCCAGGGAACAATTCCTGCCCAATATCCCATCCAGCCGTGCCATTCCCTGTGTCCTGTCCCTCCATCCCCTGTAAATCATCTCTCTCCATGTTTCCTGCAGCTCCTTCAAGGCCACCCTGAGCTCACCCCAAAGCTTCTCCTGTGCAGGTGAACGATCCCAGCTGTGCCAGCCTTTCCTCCCAGCAGAGCTGCTCCATCCTCTGCTCATCCTGGAGCCTCCTCTGGCCTGGCTCCAGCAGCTCCAGCTCCTTCCTGTGCTGGGGCAGCTCTGCAGGTGGGGACTCACCTGAGCACAGGACAATTCCTCTCCAGCTCCCTGCAGTGCAGCACCTCCATCTCCTGCTGCCAGCTGCTTCCCACCATTCCCATATTTACACTCCCAGCTCATTGTCCTTGTGGCTCTCCAGGCCAGAATTCTCTCCATTATCCGTGTTCTACCCCAGGTCACTGTTGTCCTTCCCCCTCCATGTGACCAACCAAGGCTTTCTCCCCCAGCTTTGTGTTCCACCAGCAGGCCAAATCTGTCAGATCCTCCCGAGCATGGGAGAAAACATTGCTCCTTGGGAAGGCAGGCAGTGCCTCTGGAAAAAGGGACACGTGGGATGGGAGAGGGGGAGAGCTCACCCATTTAGCTCAGAGCCCGCAGGAAAATCAATCCTCTGGTGTCGAGTTCCTCTCTCAGGTGTGGATACCATGCCACGATTCCTGGAAAAGCTCCTGGCTGTGCCAGGGTGTGAGTGTCAGCAGGGATGAGCTCAGACACCCGAGCTGAGATGTTCCCACTTGGCTCTGGATGTCCGTGGCTCACTTCTCACCACTCATTCCCGTTTCATTCGCACTCTCTGCAGAGGAAAATAAACTCCCAGGCACGACACGTCTGATAGAGTCTGGCACACGCCCCTGAGATGCTGCAGGAGGAGCCCAGGGTGATTAACCGGGCTCAAGATCCCACCTCTGGCCTGATTAGTCCGACCTGTGTCTGGTTTCATCTTCTCAGGAAGACAATTTTGCAAGCAGGGCAAGTGGCACAAAAAGCTGCGTCCGTGGGAGCTGGGAGCTCTTCTTCCTAAATGGAGAGGAAAGCAAAGAGCTGAAAAAAAAAATCTGGGAGGGCTGGAAGAGTTGAAGTCCTGTCCAGAGGCTCTCTAGGAGACACAGAGTGATGCCCTCCAGCCAGGAAAGGTCAGAGCCAATTGCCTGGAAGCAGCAGCTCTGCCCAGGGCTCAGCTGCTCAGGCAGAGTTTCAAGGGCAGCTCCAAGTGCCAAAGTTGGCTGGAAGAAGGGTGAGGGGCTGACCCCAGCACGTCTGCCTGGAACCAGGAGAGGAGCCAGCATGCCCTGGCCTGCCTGGCACTGCCTGGTGCCCAAACCTGGGGGCTGGCACCGCACAGGGCAGTGCTGAGCCTGGGTGAGGCGTGGCAGCCCTGCTTTTCCACACCCCGTGGGAGCACAGGCTGGTCCCACCCGGCTCCAGGACCTGCTGGCACCTCCTGCATGCAGCTGTGGCTCAGGGCCACGGGGCAGTTCCAAGGGACAAGGCAGGGGAGGAAGAAGAAGGGAAGATGATGCAGGCAGGGATGGGCAGGGGGTGAAGAGGGAGGGAAATGAGGCAGGGGATGAAGCAGGCAGGGGGATGGAGCAGGCAGAGGGATGGAGCAGGCAGAGGGATGGAGCAGGCAGAGGGATGGAGCAGGCAGGAGGATGGAGCAGGCAGGAGGATGGAGCAGGCAGGGGGATGGAGCAGGCAGGGGGATGAAGAAGGAGGGGATGGAACAGGCAGGAGGATGGAGCAGGCAGGAGGATGAAGAAGGAGGAAATGAAGCAGGCAGGAGGATGGAGCAGGCAGGGGGATGAGGCTGTCACAGGAGATGAAGAGCGAGGGAAATGAGGCGAGGCAGGGAGACGAGGCTGACACAGAGATGACGAGGAAGAGGATGAGGATGGAACAGGAAGGGGATGAAGAGGCAAGGAAAGAGGAGGAAGGGAAGGAGGCAGGACAGGGATGAAGCAGGCAGCAGAGGATGATGGAGACACAGGGAGTGAAGCAGGCAGGGAATGAAGAATGCAGAGGATGAAGCAGGAAGGGGATGGAGAGGCAGGGAATGAAGCAGGAAGGGAATGAAGAGGAAGAGGATGAAGAGGCAGGGAATGAAGCAGGTAAGGAATGAAGCAGGCAAGGAATAAAGCAGGCAGGGAGTGAAGCAGGTAAGGGATGAAGAGGCAGGGGATGAAGAGGCAGGGAATGAAGAGGAAGAGGATGAAACAGGCAAGGAATTAAGCAGGCAGGGGGTGAAACAGGTTGATTTTAGTCCAAGCAGCCAAGCCCTGCTGCTGCTGCTGCTGCTGCAGAAGTTTCCCTGGACTGATTTATCCAGGGCTGGCTCAGATCCCTGCGTGCTGCCTGGGACAGAGGGTGGCCTGCAGGGGTTGGAACTCGCAGGTGAGGAGCTGCAGCAGGACCCTGAGCACCAAGGTGGCACAGAGGGTGGCACAGAGGGTGGCACAGCCAGGTTGAGAAGAGCAGGCCATGCTGGGGAGCTGAGCTGAGCCCAGCCATGCAGGGACACGGTGACACCCACGGGCTGTGCACACCAATGTCCCTCACGTCCCTCTCATTTGATTAATGGCCTCTCTGGACAGCTGGAGAAATTGTTGGACTCGGCAGCGCAAGAGCAGAGATTGGCAATCATGTGAAAAATAAGGAAAAGGGTTCAGTGAAACCCTGGCACTGTGAAATGAATGGAATTAATTCAAAGGCAGCCAGGCCACGGTGTCACCAACGTCACGAGCAGGCAGTGCCCTGCTCTGGGAGAGAGCAGAGCCTGGGAATGTGGGCATGGCCCCATGGCCACCCCATCAATCCGGGCAGGAGCCTGGCCCTGGATGGATCAGAGAAGTGCCTGGAGCCACTTGAGCAGGGATGGGAGTGGATGTGTGAGAAATGCCAAGGGCTGGGATGCAGAGCAGGGGGACAGGGCAGTGCTGAGGAACAGCCTGAGGGAAAAACGGGAAAAACTCTCAGTGGTGCTGCAGGGAGAGATGGGGACATTGGGGACAACGAGGAACTGCCCCAGATTTCATCGGATTCCACCTCCGTGTGACGGGAGCAGGTTGGCAGGTGAGCCAGGAGCAGGCTGTGCCCCCCGCAGGCGCTCCAGCAGCGGTGACACTCCAGCAGGGGTGACACAGAGTGGGGATGTGCCTGAGCAGCGGGGTCAGGCTGCAGCCAAGAGCTGCAGTGACGATATTCGCTGCTGCTGCCGTGTTTGTCACCTCAGAGCAGCTCCGAGTTCCTGGCTGGGCACAAAACGATTCCATTTCACGAGAACAGAGAGAAAAGCCCAGAGCAAAAAAACCCACGGAGGGACAAAGGGGAGCTGTCAGCACTTTGGGAAAGAAAAGGAAAGAAGCACCAAGAAGTTCCCAGGGTGCTGGGTGGGCTCCTCCAGCAGGATCTGCAGGACAGCTGGAGGGATGCAGGGATGCAGGCAGGGATGGGGTGTGCTGCAGTGAGGGCTGGGGGATCTCATCCCTCCCATAAAACCTCCAAGTGCAGCCTAGCAGGGCTGGAGGAAGGTCCTGGGATGGTCCCTGCTGGACTTCCCAAGATATTTGGATATTTCAACCCGCTGTGGCAGCTGGTTTCTTTCCAGCCCTATCCATGGGAGTATCCAAACCCTTCACCCTTCAGACCTGCATGGATTTAATTTCCATCCATGGCTGATGCCAAGGGCTCCTCTGGCAGGATCAGAGCAGGGCACGGTGATCCCCAGACTGTGGGGTGGGATCCAAAGCACACCTGGGCTGGCTCCATCCTGGCACTGCCTGTGGGGTCATCCCAGGTGGACTTTGGGATGTGCACAGGGATTCTGGATTTGGGGCAACGTCCCTCTGACCTGCTGGATCAGCTGTTTCCCATTTGGAGGTGGCAATGGGAGCATGAAGGAGTCAGCAGGAGAAGGATGGGCATTTCAAACTGAACATCCCGATTTTTCCAGCTGAGAAATGGGAAGTGACAAAAGCCAGGCTCCTTTAGCCGAGGCAGGAGATGTTCCTGGCACAGGCAGCCCACTCAGCATTCCTCAGGGACACATTCCCTGCTGCAGGCCCTGCCCTGGAGCTGCTGCCACCACGGCGCAGGCAGCACCTGAGAATCCCTTTTCCCTCGCAGGGATTTGCTCCTGCAGCCACCGAGGCGTGGGATGTCACCCAGCAGTGACAGCACAGCAGGTTCCGAGTGCTCCACGTGGTCCATGCTCCAGGTTGTGCAGGAATTTTGTGTCTCCAGCCTTGAGCACTTGGTTTAGCCCTGGAAAAATGCAGCTGAAAACTCCAGAGATACCCAAGTCTTCTGCAGAAACTCCAGATGAGACAAGGATCTGCTTGAGATGTGGACATGGAAGCTGAATTTTCCACTCTTATCCTGCTCCTCCAGCCACTCATACTGGGATGTGCTGGTGCATTTGGAGGTTGCAGCCTCTGCTCCCAGGGGACAGGGACAGGAGGAGAGGGAACGGCCTCAGGCTGGGCCAGGAGAGCTCAGGGTGGACAGCAGCAGGAATTTCCCCATGGAAAGGGAGGTCAGGGATTGGAAGGAACTGCCCAGGGAGGTTTGGAGTGCCCATCCCTGGAGGTGTCACCTGGAGGTGGCACTGAGTGCTCTGGGCTGGGGACAAGGTGGGGATCAGGCACAGCTTGGATTCAATGATCCTCACGGGCTTTTCTCACCTCAGCGATCCTGGGATTCTGTGCTTCCACATTCCCTGTCCTTACATGGTAGAGAGGAGGAGAAACGGCAGAGGATCCATGGGTGGAATTGTGCTCCTGGAATGGGCAGGAACTGCTCCCCATGAGCAGCCTCTGCTTTGGAGCACCCTGTGATTCCCGACGTCAGGAGCTGCTCCAGTTAAACGCATTTCCAAGCTTTCACTGGGGAGATGTGGTGAGTTCTTCTTGGCTGAAGAGCACACACAAGGAATTGGTGTCCAAAATCCAGGCTGTGGGGAAACTCCAGGAACTCCTCTGACACTTTCATCCCCCAGTTCAAAGACACGTGATGTTCTCAGCACTTCAGGCTGTGTTGGGAACTGACCAAAAATTCCACCTCATTTGTTTATAATCAGCTCCAAGTTTTCCCCGAGATCCATGGAAGCCGGCAAGGGGACACGGTTGTTTATTCACCAGAGCTTTGCAAACATGGAATGCAGGGGGAAGGGGCTGGGAGGCTGCAAATGCAACTTCCTGATCCAAATGTTTGCTCTCTCTTTTCCCCTTGGGTCTGCACAGTGTGGAAAGAGGGTCAGGGAGAAGTGTCCCTGCTTTGGTCACATTCCCATAGGAAGCATCTGCTGCTAAACATATGGCGCGGAATAAAACCCATCCCAGAAACACAAACACAGCCTTTTCCTTGGTCTGTGCCTCAGAGAAAATTCAGGAAGGGGTTCTGGGAAGAGGGGAGATGGCCTGTGGGATGTAGGTGGCACAGCAAGCTCAGAGTGGAGCTGCCAGGAGTGGGATCAGGGGAATTCTGCATGGATCCATCAGCTGAAGGTCAGGAGGGAGCTCTGAGCTATCCCAGCTGTGCCAGGAAAACAGAGTATGAGGAAATGGGAATGCTGCAATGGGAAATACAGGGGATGTCCAACCCAAAAAGTACCTTTGTACCTTTTGGGCACGGGGGTGTGGCTGCTGCTCAGATTTTGGTGTCCTTATCCATCACCAAGAGGTGGGAACACGTTTTCCATGGCCTGGAGTGTCCAGGGATATAAGTCTGCACCTTCAGAGCCTCTGGCCCCGTGCTGCAGGTCCCTGGATTGGGAACAGACCCAGAGATGTCCTCNGGATCAGCCATGCCCTGGGACTCCATGGCCCATGAACAGGAGATATCTCCTGGAGGGAGGATGGGCTGTGGGAAAGATAAAGAACACTGCCCCAGCTGTTGAACAGCTGGAACATGAACAGCAGATATCTCCACAGGGATCAGGATCACTGCCACACCTGGTTTAACAGCTGGGGACAGAATTCACACTTTGGGCACATCCTGTATTGCAACCCAAGACACTTCTCATCCCTGTCCTTGGCCAGGCACAGCTGTGCTGTGGGACCCAGGACTGATCAAAGGGAATTCCACAGAATTCCTGGAATATCAGATCTAGGGTAAAAACTGGAGAAGTTACTGGGAAAGGGCTGATCTGGGTTCTGGAATGGGGGCTGGCATCAGTCAGGGAGTGGTGAGAGATTGTTTTGTGTATCCCTTGGTTTTTGCCATTATTATCATTACCATTACTATTATTATTATTACCATTATTATTCTTACTGTTATTATTATTATTATTAACCATTATTATTAACCGTCATTATTTACCATCGCTATTTACCATTATTACTGCATTTCACTTCATTTTCAATTATTAAACTGCTCTTATCCCAACACACATCTTTCATTTCGATTCTCCCCATTCCACCAGGGTGAGTCACATCTGGGTGGCTTCTCCAAGCTCTTCAACCTTGCCCAGGCTGGATTCCCAGCAATTCCGTTCTCCTACACCGTGCGCCCACAGGAATTTTTCCCTGGGATAAAGAGCTGACTGACCAGAAACAGGGAAAAAACAGGATCTGGAGAAAAGACAACTTGAGACCAGACCTGAGCAAAAGGCTGGGCTTTAGGACAGACTTTAAAGGAAACTGTAATTAAAAGCACTGAAATAAATAGAAAAAGGGATTAAATCCCACATGGATTTACCAAAGACACTCCATGGCAGGTTGGCTTTTTTTAGGAAAGTAGCTGCTTTCCCAGACAAAAGAATTCCAGGAGATCTCATCTCCCTGAACCTCAGTCAAACATTTGATGTAAGGCACAGAAGAAATTATTAATTAAACTGGTGAGGATGGGGATTAATGGAGAAAGGAACCTGGGAAAGCTGGGAAATGCCCAGAGGGGAGGTGGCAATGGATGGAGTTAAACCAGCAAGCTCAGAGCTGCAGGCAGGCTGCTAATGGAGTTCCTCAAAGATCCATTTGGGCTCTGATTTTCCTTAATATTCCCACTAATGATCTTTGCACAAAAGGTAGGAGGTTGCTGATAAAGCCTGCTGGGGATTCAGAGGAGAAGCCGGTGATGGCAGCAGTGGAATATCAAACAGAAGAGCTTGGGTGACCTCAAAGGCTGCAGGAAGAGACCTGGAAGGGAATTTCAGGATGTGAATTGGGGATTCAAATGTGGGGTCAGGGGCTCAGGAAGTGATCCAGGAACTCCAGAGCTGCTCCAGGATGCAAAAAGCACAAGGAGTCACTCAGAGAAGGATCATCAACTCAGTTTGGAGCAGAGAGGAAAAGGAGGGTCAGCTGAGCTCCAGGAGCTCCAGGGGACAGAAATCCCTCAGCTCCAGGACCACTCTTGCCACTCCTGCTCCCTCCAAGCCTCTCCCTCTTCCCATGCTCGGAAGGATTTGGCCTCCCAAATCCCAAATCCCTCTGGGATTGCTCTGCCACCCCAGAATGCCCCAGAGAGGGGGTGGAGGAGAATCCCCTGAGCTGAGGGGTGGTACAAAGGAAAACAGGGCTGGACAACTCATGAGTCCTGGAATAACAGAGGGAAGAGGACAAGTTCCAGCAATACCTGCTGAATATTTGTGTGACTCTGGAAGGGCTTTGAGCCTCCTCAAGATCACCAACCCTGTGGCCTCACAGAGATGTGAACCCTGGCCTCCAGGTTTGGAAAAGTTCAGGAGGAATTTCCCCATGGAAACGGTGGAAACGGGCTGCCCAGGGAGGTTTGGATCCCCAACCCTGAAGGTGTCCAAGGAATTCCTGGACGTGGGATGCTCTGGTCTGGGGACAAGGTGGGGATGGGGCACCGCTGGGATTTGATGATCTTGGAGGGTTTTCCCAACCTCAGTGGCTCTGGAATTCCGGGAATGAGCCAGCTGGGGCCATGCTGTATCACTGCTCTCTGCCCTGCCTGCTGCCAGAGGTTTGGCACTGAGCTGAGCACAAGGCACATCTATCAAAATATGTCACCTCCTGTGTGTCACTTGGCTCCAAACCTCCCGTGATGAGGTGGCCCAGTGTCATTGTGGCCAGTGGCCAAATCCCCTCCCTGGCCACTCCTTGGGTGCCTTCTGCTGTTGGTGACACAGCCACGCATCCCTGACACCCCCATCCCCGGGCTGGTCCCTCAGAGATGTCCCCTCTCCCTCCAGGCTGTGCTGAGGTGACAGGGCTGATGTGTCACCACTCCATGGAGCTGACAGCTCCGGAGATCCATCAGGGCTGGCAGGACACCGAGTGTGGCTCATCCCGGCGCCAGCTGTTCCTGCTTCCACTCCATCACCCTTGGAGCAGCTCCGCGGTCGGGAGCGAGGGATGGCAGCTCCTGGAGGAGGCCTGGGCGCGTGGCAGGCTGGTGACAGTCACAGCCGGGCTGCCCGTGGTGACACAGGGCAGGACAGGAGCTGGGTGTGGGGTGGAGGGAGAGGGAAGTGTCAGGACAGAGTTCCAGGTGCTCCCAGGGTTATCTGGAGGGGATGGGTTAGAGGAAGAGCCCCTCCCTGTCTCCAGATTTCCTGAAGAGAGGCACAAAGCTTCACCTCCTCCCTCCAGGGCCTCTCCCTCCTTCCCTGGAGGACATTCCATTCACTCCGTGTTTTCCACTGGAAACAGCTCCAGTGCCACCCCAGTGATCCCAAACTTCCTCAGCCTCGTTCAAACAAACCCATCCTGGGCTGCCTGGGCCCTGCTCAGGGCAGAGAGGAGTTTTCCAAACATCCTGCGGGAACGGTGTGATCCTGGGGGATGCACATCAGCTGGAAGAGGAGCTCCAGGAACCTGCTGAGCCTCACCCTGAGTTGTCCTTAGGATCTTCCAGCTGCCAGCTCAGCAATGCCATCCCTGTTCACCCCAGGGAGAGCTCGGGAATGGGTGTGGATTGTGGGATGCGTCTCTGGTGCCGAGGACAAACCACATTCCTGTCCCCTCCTGCAGCTTCCCTGGCAGCCACCACTCCCATTGCCATTGCCATTGCCATTTCCTTTGCCATTCCCACTCCCACTCCCATTCCCATTCCCATTCCCATTCCCATTCCCATTCCCATTCCCATTCCCATTCCCATTCCCATTCCCATTCCCATTCCCATTCCCATTCCCATTCCCATTCCCATTCCCATTCCCACTCTCACTCCCATTTCCATTCCCATTCCCTTTCCCACTCCCACTCCCATTCCCATTCCCTTTCCCTTTCCCACTCCCATTCCCACTCCCACTCCCATTCCCATTCCCACTCCCATTCCCACTCCCCACTCCCACTCTCATTCCCTTTCCTTTTCCCACTCCCATTCCCATTCCCACTCCCATTCCCATTCCCATTCCCATTCCTATTCCCATTCCCATTCCCATTCCCTGAGGGATTACCCAGCTGCTGCTGCAGTGCAGTGTTTTCCTGACACTTCAGCCCTCCCTCCACATCCCTGCTGTTATCCCAGCACCCAGGAATGTGAAGTGAGATCCTCAAAGCCTGGCTGGGGAGTAATTCCCACACAATCCCAGCTCCATCACTTGTGTATCCCAAGTGAGAAGAAGCAGGGAAGTCCTTCCGTGGATAAAGAATTCCCGGTGACCTCGTTGTGCCTGGAGCAGCTGGAGTGGAAGGATGTGCCTTGAGAATGGGGAAAAGCTGGGAATGAGCCTTTCCAAGCCTTTCCAGCCCCTCCTGCTGTTTCCACAGTGTTCGATATTGATCCATGGGATGGGAGGCACAGGAATCACCTCTGTGCTGGAACAGGGAAGGGACTGCCTGGAATGAGGGAGCTGGTGTGACACCAGCCTGCCACCACCCTGCATGGTGACATGTCCTCACCCCAGGACATGGGGACGTTCTTCCTGAACCCTGAATCAGCCCTGAGCAGCATTTCCCTGCTGCTTCCCGTGGAAATCCAGCCCTTTCCCTACACAAGGGCTGCTCCTCTCCCATCCATGATTCTCTCTCCTCGCTGCTCTTAGGCCATCCCAATCCAAGGGATGCTGATTCCTGCTTTTCTCCAGCTGGAAAAAAAACAATGGACACCCTGACATGCCAATCGGGCCTGGCCACACTCCTGACTGGTTCCAGGGATGGGATGGAGGCACTGGAATGACCTGTGTGCTGGAGCAGGGAAGGGACTGTCTGGAATGAGGGAGCTGGTGTGACACCAGCCTGGGACATGGGGACATTGCTCCTGAACCCTGAGTCAGCCCTGAGCAGCGTTTTCCTGCTGCTTCCCATGGAAATCCAGCCCTTTCTCTGGACAAGGGCTGCTCTTCTCCCATCCATGACTTGCTCTCCTCGCTGCTGCTCTCATCCCATCCCAATCCAAGGGATGCTGCTTCCTGCTTTTCTCCAGCTGGAAAAAAAAAAAAACGGACACCCTGACATGCCAGTCTGGCCTGGCCACACTCCTGACTGGTTCCAGGGATGGGATGTGGCAGCAGGAAGCCACCTCTGCTGCTCTGGGAATGCTGTGAGTGTCCCACGGTGCTGTGCTCATCCCATTCCCAGCGGATGGGCTGGAAATGGGAATGGTGCCTCCTCAGCTTCACCAGCACGGCAGATTTGTGAGGGCATTGATGGAATTCCAGGATTTCCCATGGGATTTGGGCTCCCGGCTGGCTGCAGCCCAGGATCCTGGCCGGATCCATCACTGGGGGGGAGGCAGGGAGCAGGGAAGCAGGATGCTCCTGGCCTGGGGCTGGCTGGGACACAGCCCTGGCTCCTTCCTAGGCAGGGGCTGCATTTTCCAGCTGCCAGCAATTTCCATGAAAAACCTCATCAGCGCAGTCAAAACACGTTGGCTGAAACTCTGCAGTTTTGAAGGGGGGGGGGAAAAGATATTTTAAGCAATGTCTTGGTCAACAGATAGAAAACCTGGGGAGCTGGAGGAAGAGAAGTGGGAAATGGGGAATTTTAAAGGGAATTTTTGAGGGCAGGAGAGCTTGTGAGGGTGGCTGAGCCCACAGAGGGTTGGAGGCGGTGACAAAGTGGCCCAAATTGTGGTGGGGACAGGACTGCAGCTGTGAGAAGCAGAAATTCCCACATTGGGAATACAGGGAGTGATCTGACATGATCCTGAGCAAATCCCAGGAAAAAGGAGCCCCAGCTGCTGCCAGCCAGGCTCTGCTCTGCTCATTCCCAGCAATCTGCAAATACAATTTTGCTGTGACAGGTCCAGTCCCTGATGATATTTTTCTCTCCTAACCTGATTGTGCTCTGGAATGAAGTGGCCCAGGAGTTCATCAGTCCCACGAGGCTGGAGCCATCCTTGGAGGCAGCTTTGGAGCCAGACTTGGAGCTTCCAAGGTGCCCAGCTTGGAAATGAAGGATCCAAGGTGAGATCCAAGGTGCTGCGAGCACACTTCTTGCTCAAGAGATCAGGATTTCATGGCCTGTCCCAAAAAAAAGGGAATTTTTGGGGGGTAGATTATTCCAGAGGTTCCTCAGCACATGGGCAACCATGGGATGATGCTGTGGGTGCAGCCAGGGGCTGAGCTGGATCCTGCAGGATGAGGATCCAGAGCTCCTTCCCCTCTCCTGAAGAAAGACATGGAATAAGATTCCCGGAGAAGCTGTGGCTGCTCCTGGATCCCTGGGAGTGTCCAAGAGCAGGTTGGACAGGACTTGGAGCAACCTGGGATAATGGAAGGTGTCCCTGCCCATGGATCTGATCCTTAAAGTCCCTTCCAACCCAAACCAGTCTGGGATTCCGTGATCCAGTCATTGCCACAGCCCCAAATGCCTCCAGCACAGAGCATTCCTTGGAGCAACATCCTCTCTCAAGCAATTTAGGATTTTATCTTTTATGGTGATTTTGCCCAAATAAAAAAAATATGTCTATTCCCATCTTATTTTATTTTAATAGGATTAAGTATCCTTGTGCTATCAAAATGTCTGATTCAACATTTGCAGGCTGAGGAATTTCTCTCTCTGTTCCAAATGACATTTAGGAACAAAATTGAATTTAAGTGTTCCTTCTACTTGTGTTTGAAACAGTCCAAATTGCAGTGACGTATTTGGGCTTTGTTGACACGGAACATTTGGATTAATCCAAAAGAAACACTTCCCAAACTTCATCTCCAGAAAACACTCAGACTTTGATGGGGCTGTTTCATTTGCAAATGAAGGGAGGAAAAAAAAAAGGGAGGAAAAGTCACATCCTCAGCATTTCCTGGGAAGCTGCAGCTCCTTTCCTTCCCTGTGGTCTCTGAGGATGTGGGATGTGCTCCAGGGAGGAACCAGCTGGATCCCAGCCACAGGATCATGGGCAGGGAGGGGGGGATGCAGTGCAGGTGGCATTGGGTGCATTGGGACCCTGGAACCTGGGACTGTCCCCAGCAGTGGCACCTCCCAGTCTGATCCAAGCTGGTTTTTAGCAGAAGCCCAGAGAAGCTGGAAGTGTCCAAGGCCAGGTTGGAGCAACCTGGGATAGTGGGAGGTGTCCCTGCCATGGCAGGGGCTGGAATGAGATAAGTTTTAACATCCCATTCCATGGTTCCACGACAAACTGTCCCAGAATTTAAACATCCCATTCCATGGTTCCATGATAAACCATCCCAGAAGGTGCCATCCACCCTTCTCCCAGCCCTCAGCCCCAGTTCCGACAAGCTTGGCCACCAGTGGATCAGCAATGACCACATTCCAAGGGATGGGAAGCTTTGGATATTACTTCCAGCCAGCCCTGGAGCACATCAGGGTCATTTACAGCAGCTGGAATCCTGTGGCCTGCAGGGAACAGCAGCCAGTGATGGATCCAGTGATGGATTCAGAGATGGATTCAGTGATGGATTCAGTGATGGATTCAGTGATGGATCCAGTGATGGATTCAGTGATGGATTCAGTGATGGATTCAGAGATGGATTCAGTGATGGATTCAGTGATGGATTCAGTGATGGATCCAGTGATGGATTCAGAGATGGATTCAGTGATGGATTCAGAGATGGATTCAGTGATGGATTCAGTGATGGATCCAGTGATGGATTCAGAGATGGATTCAGAGATGATATTCAGTGAATATCTCTGCTGCTGTGGGTCACTCTCAGGGCTCCTCTCCTGCTCCGTGGGTGTTGTTTGCTTCTCCCTGTCTTCCATTCATCAGCTGGGAGCTCTGTGTGCCAGGAGACATTTCCTAGAATCCCAGGATCACTGAGGCTGGAAAAGCTCTCCCAGCTCATCCAGTCCAAGCTGTGCCCCATCCCCAGCTTGCCCCCAGCACAGAGCACTCAGTGCNTCACACTGGTTTTGATCCAGGCCAGGTGCCCGTGGCCTCCTTGCCCACCTGGGCACACCTGGGCTCGTTTCTTCTCAAGTCTGATGCTGCTGTACCCACTCAGGCAGGGCTGGAATTTTGCTGGAATTAATAAACCAGCAAGGCACAGACCCTGCAGTGTGTCCCCTCCCTGTCCCCCCATCCCTGGGTGCTGTCACCAGGAAAGGGTGGCATTTTTAGGGTGGCATGAGGAGAGCCTGACATATTCCCACAACAACAGGGCAGGGAATGGAGCTGGGAAGGAGCAAGGAGCAGGCAAAGAGCAACAGAACTGCTGGGAGCTGTGATGGGCTGGGATGTGATGGGATGGGACGTGATGTCCTGGAGACAGGGGGACAGTGACTCACTGCTGGAGGGGGGCAGGGAAGGCAGATGAACTCATGCTGCCAAAAAGGGGAAGGGGAATTAGATGGGTTTTACAAATATACCAGGGGAGTCTCAAATGCTGGTGAGAAAGTAGGAGCCATTAATAAATTAGGAAGAAGATTAAATTAATGATGACTCTCAAATGGCTGAAGCACTGCAGAGCCTTCTAAAATCTGCCTTTAACCAAGAAAAAAAAAAAAAAGAGAAAAGAAGCTAAAGAGTTTCTGTGGACAATAAGAAAACAAAGGAAATCTTGTCGAATTGTCACATTTGAATTTTAAGGAAAGGCAGGTGAAGCTGAGCAGGGCTGGGGGCAGGCGGAGGGCCTGGGGTGGGGCCAGGAATAAAGCAGAGCCCCAAAACAGAGTTGTTGGAGTTACAGAGTTACAGAGGAGCAGGAAATTACCCGAGGGGTTGGGAAAAGGAAGCACAGCAGCCTGCATGAAAGGACAGCGATCCCAGCAGCGATAACTGCACGGCTCCATCTTCAACCTGACAATGGAGAGCCAAGAGCCAGGGACACTTCTGGAAAATAAAGGATTGGGGCAGCACCCCAAGGTTCTGTAGGGACAGAGGGGACCAGCCTAGCACCCTCAGCCTCTGCAGGGAGGTTTGCTCCAGGAATTACCCACAGAATTCCTGCCCTCTCTCCACACTGCCCAGGGAGTCGGGGAGAAGGCTCTTCCTTCCTTTTTCCTTGGGGAGCTGCCAGCTCGGTCCTGCTGCTTCCAGTGGAGCCACTCTGGGCTTGTGGGTCTGGGAATACATTGGGGGATGCAGAAAGTCAGAGGAGAGGGTGGAAAGTTCTCACTGGCTATGGAGACGGGAAGAACAGCGGATGTTACAGCTGCTGGATGGGAATGTTGATTCCCATGGCACCTGGACAAAATGCACAGGAATGGCAGAATCACTGAATGACAGAATATCCTGACCTGGAAGGGATCCCCAAGGATTGTCAATCCAACCCCCAGACCTGCCCAGACACCCCAAAATCCCACCCTGAGCATCCCTGGAGTGGTATCCAAACACTTCTGGAGCTCTGGCGTTCCCTGGGGAGTCTGGGCAGTGCCCAGCACCCTCTGGATGAGGGAAGAAACTTCTCCCAAAATCCAGCCTGGCCCAGCTCCAGCCGTTCCCTGGGTGCTGTCCCTGTCCCAGAGCAGAGCTCAGAGCTGCCCCTCAGGAGGAGCTCAGCCCCTGGGAGCTCTGGCCTCGGCCAAGATCCCCCAAATCCCCGACCCAGAGGAGCAGGACAGATCCCAGTCTCCGACCCGCTGGCTCTCTGCAGGATCTGGGAAGCCTGGCTGGATCAGTCCCACATCCTCACCTCCATCAGGCTTCACATCATTTGGCATCATTTTCCCTCACCAACACAAGAACCATCACTGGGTTTAGCCCAGGGCAGGGATTTTGGCCTGGATTTGGCAGAGATAAAGCCCTGCAGGAGAGAATCCCAGGCAGAGCCCTGGGGCTGCCCAGGGCTGGAATTTTGCTGGAATTAATAAACCAGCAAGGCACAGACCCTGCACTGTGTCCCCTCCCTGTCCTCCCATCCCTTGGCTGCTGGTGGCAGACTGTGGATCAGTGGAACTTACCAAATGTGGATCGGTAAAAGTCCCGAGAAAAAAATCTCGGTGGAACCTCCAAATGCAGGTGCTGGGTTAGGGTATTAACCCTTTAGATGCGGCAGAAATAAGACACCCAGCAGCTACAGCAGATGTCACCAGGAAAGGGTGGCATTTTTGGGGTGGGATGAGAAGCCCAGCAGTGCCTGGAGCTCGGCTGGGGACAGCAGGATGCTGTGCCGAGGAGGGGATGGAAACAGGGGTGATTCCAGAGTGTCCCATGGCTCCTTTTCCCACCCTGGTGCTCTGGAAGTGGTTGTTTTTCATCACCCATCCCAGCTCAGAAGATAAAAGGGGTCTCAGAAGGTCACCCGTCACATCTGAGCCTCTTGGTTGGCAGAGACACTCCTGCAAGCAGAGGGGACACCACAGGCAGAAAGGGACCTGGGGGCACTGATGGACAGCAGGCTGGACATGAGCCAGCAGTGTGCCCAGGGGGCCAAGAAGGCCAATGGCACCTGGCCTGGATCAGGAATGGTGTGGCCAGCAGGACCAGGGCAGGGATTCTTCCCCTGTGCTCAGCACTGGTTGGGCAGCACCTCGAGTGCTGTGTCCACTTCTGGGCCCCCAGTTTAGGAAGGACATGGAGGGGCTGGAGCATGTCCAGAGAATGGCAACAAGGCTGGTGAGGGGTCTGGAACACAATTCCTGTGAGGCTGAGGGAGCTGGGGATGTTTATCCTGGAGAAGAGGAGGCTCAGGGAGACAAGGTGGTGTCAGGGCACAGGTTGGACTTGATGATCTCCAAGGTCTTTTCCAGCCTGGCTGATTCTGTGATTCTCTGAAACCACCCCTGGAGCAGTTGCAGGATGAGCCCTGGGCCTCCTCTTCAGAAGGTCCAGCAGCCCAGGTCCCTCATCTTCTCCACACAGCCCCAAACCCATCCTGTCAGTCCTGCAGAGCCTCTCCAGCCCCTCCTCACTGCCCAGAACAAGCATCCTTACGTCCCCAAGCATCCTTAGGGACCCTGCAGGGTCACCCCACGCACAGCAGGGCTCCCTGGGGTGGTGCTGGCAGCAGCATTCCCACCCAGATCCCGCCTGCCTGGGCACAGCTGGAGGCACAGCTGGAGGCACAGCTGTCCCGAGGAGATACAGCCACGAGAGAGGCACCAGGGAGGTGCTGAGGGGGCTGGAGGATGGGATTTAGGAGGCAGATTACATGAACTCAATCTGTCCAGCTCTGCTGATCAATCACACAGGCAGAGCCGGATCACTGTCTCTGAGTGCCTGGAGGCTGGAAACAGAGGGAGATGGAAATTGTTCACTGGAGTTATGGGGTCAGGGGGGGATAGGGAATGCCAGAGCTGCTGACTCAGCTCATTCTGCCCTCTGTGATGGTCCTCCAGGGGCAGGGATGGGGCTGAGCCTCAACCAAATCCTTCCTGGGCAGCAGGGGAAGCTCCTGGCCCACGGCTGCAGGTCAAGGAGCTCTGTGGAAAACATCTGGGATGAAGGGATGGAGCAGGGAGAACGTGGTGGGAAAACAGGGCTGTGCAAGGAGAGCAGCGGGGTGAGGAAGGTGGGATGGGACAGGTGAAACCTGCAAAGCTTGAACAGGTAAGAAGCTGCAAAATTCGGAATTTCTGTGGTGTCTGTGCAAGGAGAGCAGCGGGGTGAGGAAGGTGGGATGGGACAGGTGAAACCTGTGAAGCTTGGACAGGTAAGAAGCTGCTGAAGGGATTTCTGTGGTGTCTGTGCTGTTACAGACCCCAGTTTGGCACCGTGCTCCTGTGGGATGTTCCAGCAGCCCTGCAGGGAGCTGCTCCTGGGGATGTCTGTGGTAGGAGAGCCCAGGATAAGGCAATGGGGTCCCTCCATGCAGAAATTCATGCACAGGGATGGAATTATTCCTGTCCTGTCATCACTGGGACATCATCCCGGGGGTGTGGGGAGGGCTGGGATTGGGATCCATCTCTCCAGGCATCACTCCCAGTCCATCTCCAGCACCATGGAGCTGCTCTGTGTGTCCCCTCCCCTGTCAGGAGCAGGACTGGTGGCTTTCAGGTGTCCCCCCCTCGGTGTCCCCCCCTCAGCCCTGCTGTTTCTTGGGGCCTCTGTGCCTCGTTCAGGCTCTTTATCTGTTTTCATTTCCTATGCACACCTCTGGGGCACTGCTCAGATATAAAATAATCAAAATGACAGTCCCCAGATAAAGGCCACTTCTGCCAGGAACACACCAAATTCCCGTGGAAAAGGACACAAATTTCAGTTTATTTTCTACCTCAGCACCTTTCGGGCTTTGCAAGTGTTGGATGCAAAGGGAAATCTCCCGGTCAGCTCTTTGCCACCTGTGAAACGTGGTGCAGTGCGTGAAGTTCAGAGGCAGGAGTGAATAACAGCGACTTTCATTAAGTGTCAAGTGAAAGCAGAGCCAGGCTGGAGCCTAATTCCAGTTGGGACCCGTTCAATAGCAAATTAACCTGCCAGTGATCTCCCAGGAGTCTACTGAGCAGAGCAGGAGGAATAATTTGAAACCAGGTTTGGAGAGCTAGGTAATATCTTTTTTATTAGATCAGCAGATAATTTGTAGCCAGATATTTATTCCGTGAGCCTCTGTGTGTGTGAGGAGCCCTGTGCCTCCCCCTCTCCTTCCCAGATCCGTGAAAACCTCTCTGGATATTCCCATCACCGAGGCAAACCCCGAGCAGGGGGTCGGGAATGCCCTGGGAAGGGCAGGGGGGAATTTTTGGGTTCTGCTTTCTATGACCCCTCCCTGGACGTGCCCGGGGGAGGGGAGGCAGAGAGAGGGTGGCCACGGGGGTGGCTGAAAAGGTTTTTTCCCCCTTTTTTTTTTTTTCCTTTTTCCCTGGATGATGCTGGCAGGGCCGGAGCAGCATTACCTCACCAGCGCCGAGCCGCGTTGGCTGCAGCGCCCGAGGAGGAGGAGGAAGAGGAGGAGGAGGAGGATGTTATCTCCTGGCAACCCCCGCGCCTGTCACATCCATCACGGCAGCGGATGCAGCGCAGGACCCGCAGCCCCGGTGCCACGGGGGTCCTGCTGAGGAGGGCTCCCATCCCTTGGAAAAAAAAAACAAAAAACACCAGAAAAACCTTGGAATGGGCGTTTCTGGGGCTGTGGGTGACAGGGATGGCAGCTCTGGGCTGGCCAGGGATGGGGACAACAGGAGTGAGGGCAGAGTCGGGAAATCAGGCTGGAGAGGATGGATCCTGCCCAAAGCTGAGCTCAGAGGCAGAAATCCCGAGCTTGTCCCAGCTGATGGGTCAGCCCCCCAGCCCTCACCCCAAGGAGGGGCTGCTGTGGCACTGAGGGTCCTCTGGCCACCCCTTTCCTCTGGGATCAGATCCCATCTCCACGAGGAGCTGCCACCAGCCTGGGCCAATGGATCCCTCTGCAGCCACAGCCAGGCCACTCCACTTTCCCCAGTGGAAAGCAGATTTTCACCTCTGGCTCCCAAGAGGAGCAGGATGAGATGAAATATTTGTGGCCTCTCTGCTGGGGGATGCAGCCACGTGTGCATCCATCCTCTGCCTTTAGCCAAAAATTCCTTCCTGAGCATCCATCCCTGGCTCTGTTGGGGCTGTGCAGGTGGGGATATCCCGGCAGGAGCAGCGCAGACACAGTGAGGATGAGGCATGAAAAGCTGAGAATGCCAGCCACGGCCTCTCCTGGCTGCTGGCAAGTTGCCTTCAGCCTCACCCAGTCCTCCAGCACCAGCCTGTTCAGGGAGTTCCACTGGATAGGGAATGGGAATGAGGCACCAGGCAGTGCTGGGATGGACCGGAGGAGGAGCAGAGGGATGGGGAAGCAGGAGCAGAGCAGATCCAAAGGGATCCAGGGAGATGTTGGCTCCTCCTGAGCTGCTCTGGGCTCAATTTGCAGCCGATTCAGCACCGAGCCCGCCAGGGCTGGGCTGGAGGAACTCGGCACGGCCGGGATGCTCCTGGCAGCTCGCAGGGCAGGGATGGAGCTGGAGCTGGAGCAGAGCCACGATGGCCCCGCATTTCCTGAGCATTCCACGCTGCCGGGTTGTGCGGGAGAGGGAGGGAGGGGAGCGGGGAGGAGCGGGGGAGGGAGAGCCTGATGAGGGATCCGGGAATGGGAGGCAGACAGAAAAACTAATCGGGGATGATTGAGCGAGAGCAGGAGGATGAGTGAAAGATTGAGACAGAGTGATAAAGAATATGTCAGACGGACAGGAAAACTAATAAAGAATAATAACGGCCCCTGGCCCTGCGCAGCGCCAGCACCCGCCTCGGGCTGTGCGGGGGGACGGGGGGGACAGGATGGGTGTGACAGCCACCCCCTGCCCAGGGACACACGGGGACATGCTGTGTGTGTGTGTGTGTGTGACAGCCACCCTCTATGTGTGTGTGTGACACCCACCCCCTGTCCAGGGACACATGGGGACATTCTCTGTGTGTGTGTGACACCCACCTCCTCTGTGTGTGTGACACTCACCCCCTGCCCAGGGGACACACGGGGACATGCTCTGTGTGTGTGTGACAGCCACCCCCTGCCCAGGGACACACGGGGACATGCTGTGTGTGTGTGTGTGTGTGACAGCCACCCTCTATGTGTGTGTGTGACACCCACCCCCTGTCCAGGGACACATGGGGACATTCTCTGTGTGTGTGTGACACCCACCTCCTCTGTGTGTGTGACACTCACCCCCTGCCCAGGGGACACACGGGGACA
>VWZS01011032.1:29212-74483 GCA_013397075.1 Rhabdornis inornatus | reverse complement strand
ATCCTATCCTATCCTCTTCCATTCCCACCCCATCCCATCCCATGGATCCCATCCCATCCCATCCCATCCCATCCCATCCCATCCCATCCCATCCCATCCCATCCCATGGATCTCATCCCATCCCAGCAGGATCTCCCTGCAGGGATCAGGAGCTCCGTGGCTCATTCCCAACATGTTTTGCCCTTGCCAGGGCTGTTGGGAGAGGGGAGCTGTGCTGCAGGCGCCTCTGGAGCCAGGATCTCCCTCACAAGGCTCAGAGACAACGTTCCCCTTCATGGTCTCCAAATGAGGGGGGCACAGCCAGTGCATTATCCCAAAGGGAATCATGGAATGTTCTGAGCTGAAGGGACCCACCAGGATGATCCAGTCCAATTCCTGGCCCTGCCCAGAGACCCCAAAATCCGCCCTGAGCATCCCTGGAGCGCTGCCCAACCTCTCCTGGAGCTGTGGCAGCCTCGGGGCCGTGCCCATTCCCTGCGCAGCCTGGGAACCTTTCCCTGCTCTCCATCCCAAAGCTCCCCCTGGAGCCGTTCCCTCCTTCCCTGAGCTGTGCCCTGAGCTCCTGTGCTGCAGCTGAACCAGCCCAGTGCCCTCAGCCGCTTCTGGGTGGCCCCTGCAGAGCCTTCCCCAGCCCCGGCTCCTCCTCTGCTCACTCTGGAGCCGCTTTGGGTCTCTCTGATGTTGTGGCACCCAAAACTGTCTCAGAACTCAAGGTGAGGCTGCCCCAGCTCAGAGCAGAGTGGGACAATCCCTCCCTGGTGATCCCCCAGGACACCCTTTGGATGCAGGATCCCTCCCACAGCTCCTCATCCATTTCTGGCCCAAATTCCCGCGTGGACAAGCCCAGAGCTCAGCAATGTCCCTGTGGGAGCTGCTGGAGGCTGCCTGGCCCCAGAGCGATGCTCCAGGGACCGATGGGCACAGAAAGCTCGGGAGCTGTGAGTCCAGCATGGAGCTCCCTGCAACTCCAGCTTTTCCCAGCCGCAGCTTTTCCCAGCCGCAGCTTTCCCCCCCTCACCCCCTGCCCGTGCAGACGGCTTGCAGGACCATCCCTAGCGCTACAACACCCAGCCAGACGGCTGCGGGACCAATTCTAGCACTACAACACCCAGCCAGATGGCTTCCCAAACTTCCCACCCTCGCTCCAGATGGCTCCCGGTATCGGAGCCCGACCCGGCACTGCCCACCGAGGAGGTGACTGCGGCTCCGAGCCACACCTCCAGCTCCCGAGGTAAGAAGGAGCAACACCCGCTCTTCCCGAGCATCCCCAGAGCCCCGCAGGATGCTGCCAGCGTGCAGACGGGTTTCTCCTGGGCTCCGGAGCCAGGAGATGGAACAGACACTCAGCATCTTCCCGGCCCCTCCAGCCCCGCTGGCTCTGCCCTGGTGCTGAGCAGCAGCGGCTCCGAGCAGCACGGGCAGCTGGCCCTGCAGTGAACGGGCTGCCAGCCCCCAGCTGCAGGCACGGAGCAGCCCCCAGCCCCTGGGGGATATCCCGGATTCCCTGCTCCTGCCCAGGGGTCCCAGCACGACCCAGGAATGGGTGTGGGCAGATGCGCCCACCAGGCTCAGCATGGCCGGCACAGCTGGGGCTGGGGAGCTTTGCCTGCTCCCATGGAATCTGTTTTCCCTTTACCCAGCTCCCAGGGCATCTGTTCTTCCTTTTTCCGTCTCCCAGAGGATCTGTTCTTCCCTTCTCCCCACTCCCACGGGATCTGTTTTCCCTTTTCCCCACTCTCATGGGATCTGTTTTCCCTTTTCCCCAGCTCCCAGGGGATCTGTTCTTCCTTTTTCCGACTCCCAGGGGATCTGTTCTTCCCTACTGGCTCCCAAGGGATTTGTTTTCCCTTTTTCCCACTCCCAGGGGATCTGTTTTCCCATTTCCCCACTCCCAGGGGATCTATTCTTCCTTTCCCTGGCTCCCATGGGCTCTGTTTTCCCTTTTCCCCGCTCCCAGGGGATTTGTTCTTCCCCTGAGTGCCGGAGCCGCCTCCCTGCTGCAGTCACACCACGGGCACCGTGTGACAGCGGCCACATCGCCACAGCAACGGCAGGCAGAGCACCCAGATGGATGTTCCCTGACACTGAGCCTGTCCCTGCAGGG
The DNA here is from genome assembly GCA_013397075.1 of Rhabdornis inornatus. Lineage (NCBI taxonomy): Eukaryota > Metazoa > Chordata > Aves > Passeriformes > Rhabdornithidae > Rhabdornis > Rhabdornis inornatus. Next base: position 72,379 of record VWZS01011032.1, on the reverse strand, counting down.
CTCAGCAACGCTCTCAGGGCTCCCAGAATCCCCATCATCCCACAGAGACCCAGCGAAACAAATTCAACCCCCCTCAAACAGGTTTTGTGCTCGTGGTGCCACCCCCATGATCTCCTACCCTGGCACAGAGGGGTTTCAACCTTCGCTGGACTATAAAAAGCAGGATTATTACATTAAACTGCTGAATAATTATGTTAAGAAGCACCTTAATAGGATTACAGGGTTCAAAGGTTAGGAAATGCCAAAATTAGGATTGTCCAGGCTGCCTTAATTCTCCTCCTGAAAGGGCTTTGTGATGCAGACCAGAGTCACACTCTGGTGGGAAATATTTCCCCTGGGGTCCCTTTGTGGCTTCCAGGGAGAGGACAGAACCACCTGGGAGATTCAACAGGGAAGAAACTGCTTGGCCAGTGAAACTCTGCCCCAGAGGCTACAGAAACTGGGGAAGGTACAAAGAGAGGGTCAAGAGATCACAGAAAATTCCTCCTCTAAAAAGGGGCTGGAGGATGGGAGGTGTTGCTCTCCTAATAAGAAAAAAACAGCAATTTTCTCTCCTCCTTCCAGAAATAAAGTATCTGGGCACATTTCTCTGACACTTCTCAAAATATTTGGTACCAGGCACACGCCCTCTGTGAAAAATCAGGTCCTTGCAGCTAAAACTCGCAGCAGCCAAAAGCAAAGGCAGGAATGAGCATTGCTGGGCAATCCTCATCACTCACATTGCATAAAACAACCCCGTCCAGCTCCAGGATGAAATCCTGGATTCATTAATATCCCAATATTATAATCTGGCTGTCCTACAGATGAGAGACATTCCACAATCCAGGAAGCTTGGGGAGTCCAAATCAACCCATGGAATAACCAAACCTCCCCAGCATTGCTCCTGCAGCATCCAGGTGAGCAACAACGCCTGAGGTTCTTTTAGGAGCGCACAAAAATCCTAAAAACACAGAATTTCGGGCAATGGAGCTGCCCTCCTTCCTTCCCTGCCTCAGGAGCTGGGACAGGTGGGAGCCCAGGGCTCTCCTGGCTGGGACACGGGCTAATGATGGTTATGTAAATCCCACGGGAGCAGGCACCACCTGCCATCCCCGGGGGCTGCCAGCTCATGCATGCCTTGGATGCGCATTCCTGCTGCCCAAATTCCTCCGCGATTGCTCCCGCCTGCATTCCCACCTCGCCTCTGCTGATGGATGCCCGGGATTCCGGGATTCCGCCCGAGGGGGTCTCTGGGGATGGGCTGTCCCCTCCTCCAGGCAGAGATCCCTGGGGACACAGGAATGGCCACCCCTGAGCTCCTTGGGGACACAGGAATGGCAGAGCTCTTTGGAGACACAGGAATGGCTGTCCCAGAACTCCCTGGGGACACAGGAATGGCAGAGCTCCTTCGGGACACAGAAATGGCTGTCCCAGAGCTCCTTGGGGACACAAGAATGGCCACCCCTGAGCTCCCTGGGGACACAGGAATGGCCATCCCAGAACTCCTTGGGGACACAGGAATGGCAGAGCTCCTTGGGGACACAGGAATGGCCATCCCAGAACTCCCTGGGTACACAAGAATGGCCACCCCTGAGCTCCTTGGGGACACAAGAATGGCCACCCCAGAGCTCCCTGGGTACACAGGAATGGCCACCCCAGAGCTCCTTGGGGACACAGGAATGGCCACCCCAGAGCTCCCTGGGGACACAGGAATGGCCACCCCAGAGCTCCCTGGGGACACCGGGATGGCCACCCCTGAGCTCCCTGGCACACTCTGGGTACCCTGTGCTGCCAGCCAGTGTGGCCACAAGGGGCCAGGCCACCAGGAGCAGTGTCACCAGTGCCACTCTGACCACCCACTGACCTGGTGACACAGTGCCCATAGCTCAGGGTGGTGACCCTGGTGGCACCAGTTCCTGGGGAGCTGCCAGTCCATATTAGCAGAGGTTGGTGACACACAGTGCTCCTCTTTCCCCATGTCCCCATGTCCCCATCTCTCAAAGTATCCCTGATCGTGGTTCCAGAGGAGCTGGAGTCCTGAGCCGTGGCAGGACTGTGCCCTGTGGGGTTGGGGACAGTCCCCCCACCCAGCAGGGGGATGTCACAGCAGCAAATGCTTCTCCCAGGAGGAACCCGAGCACATAATCCTTGAGCTTTGCCTTGTGCCTGAGCCTGTGAAAGCCAGGTCTGATCCTCCCTGGCCTGTCCCCTCTGCCCCGGGCTGGGGGGAGCACAGAGGGTCCCCTCCATCCCCATCCCACCCAAACCATGGCACTGCACCATGGCATCCCTGGGGCTCCTCGTCCTGCTGCAGCCAGCACCTGCAAGGGTTAATCTGCCTCTCCAGAGCTTCTCAAAGCTAATTAGAAAGATCCTGGGCAAGTGTGGTGGCAGACACCAGTGCACTTATCTCCCACTTCCGGGGCTCTGCCCTTATCATTTAATTAAAGCTGCAGCCCTGCTTCCCTGGCTGCCAGCAGCTCATCACGGAGGGCACTGGAGCTTGAGGCAGCCTCTGCCGGGAGCAGCAGGAGAAGGGAGGGAACAGGCCCGGGAAGGACAATCAAAGGGAGAGGAAGATGAAGGAAAAGTCCCTTGGTGCTGGCTGGGGACTGGGAAGGCAGAGAAGGACCCCAGTGTGGCACCCCTGTGGGGACACGGGGACAGCTCTGCTCCAGGTGGAGCTGGGTGATGTCACAGCCTGGGAATGAGCCAAGGAAATGCCTTGGTGGGAGGCACTTCAGGCTGGCTCCGTCTGCCCAGAGCAGCTCTCCCACAGAATCCCAGGACCACTGAGGTTGGGAAAGACCTCCAGGATCATCCAGTCCCAGCTGTGCCCCATCCCCACCTTGTCCCCAGCACAGAGCACTCAGTGCCACCTCCAGGAATTCCTGGCACACCTCCAGGGATGGGCACTCCAAACCTCCCTGGGCAGTTCCAATCCCTGAGCACCCTTTCCATGGGGAAATTCCTGCTGCTGTCCACCCTGAGCTCCCCTGGCCCAGCCTGAGGCCGTTCCCTCTGCTCCTGTCCCTGTTCCCTGTTCCCAGATCCCAAATCCCCCCGGCTGTCCCCTCCTGTCAGGGAGTTGTGCAGAGCCACAAGGTCCCCCCTGAGCCTCCTTTTCTCCAGGCTGAGCCCCTTCCCAGCTCCCTCAGGAATTCTCCAGCCCCTTCCCAGCTCCCTCAGGAATTCTCCAGCCCCTTCCCAGCTCCATTCCCTGCCCTGGACTCGCTCCAGCCCCTCCAGGGCTCTCTGGCCATGAGGGGCCAGAACAGGACACAGCCCTCGAGGTGCCCCAGCAGTGCCAGCACAGGGGACAGGCCCTGCCCTGCTCCTGCTGTCACACTGGTTTTAATCCAGGCCAGGTGCCCGTGGCCTCCTTGCCCACCTGGGCACACCTGGGCTCCCAGCAAGGCACCCTCAGGTGCACCCTGACCCCAGAGTCCCAAAGCAGAGCCAGCCATGCTCAACCCTCCCAGAGGAAAAGGACAATCCCTGCCATGCTGCACCCAGCATCCCAAAAACTGGGGACTGCAGAGAGCACTGGGAGATGTCCAGGAGGGAGGCCACCAAGACCTGGATGGATGTGAATCAAGGAACAGGATGGATGTCCACAAAGCAATGGCAGCAAACCCTTGCTGGTCTCCAAAAGAGAACATGGATCATGGAATCATAGAATCACAGAATAATTTGGGTTGGAAGTAACCTCAAAGCTCATCTTGCTCCGTGCCGTTGGCAGGAACATCTTCCACTTTTCCAGGCTGCTCCAAGCCCTGAGCAGCCTGGCCTTGGACACTTCCAGGGATCCAGGGGCAGCCACAACTTCTCTGGGCAACCTCAGGGCCTCACCACCCTCACAAGGAAAGATTTTTTCCTAATATCCAATCTAAAGCTGCTGTGTGTCAGTTGGAATCCATTCCCCGATGGGGAAACCCTGGGAATGCTGTTGTCTGAAGGCCACACAGGGCAGTGTGGGCACAGCTCCCCAGGGATGTGTTCTGCACTACATTCAGGGCACATTTTGGGACAAGCAGCCCCCAACCACCGCTGGCAGCAGCTCCCATGCCAAATTCCACACCTCCCTCCCAAAGCGTGGTTAAGCTAATGGATCTTGAAAGGAAATTTTCATAATCGCTTTGTTAGCAGGGCTGAGGCAGCACGGCTTGTTCTCCAAAACCAGCTGGAACAGCTCTGCTGAAACTTAGGAAAAAACAGAAAAAAAGAAATCAACCTGAGGGAAACCCAGCATGGAAAATTGAAGCTGTGGTGCTGGGAAGCAGCCGAGGCGATAAGCGATCAGAACGGAGCCTGTACAACACAAAATGTCAGAGCCTGAGGCTGCGCAGAGCAGGGAAGGATCCTCACTGCAGGCTCCCAGAGCTCGGCTGGAGCCGTGTGTGTGTGCCCAGAACGGAGCCACAGCAGCAGCCCTGGCTGGGAATGGCAGCACCAGCCCGGGGAGGGGCTGGGGAAGGGGCTCAGCTGGAGAAAAGGAGGCCCAGGGGACACTTGGTGGCTCTGCACAACTCTCCAGGACAGGAGAGGGCAGCCAGGGGACATCAGGAGCTGCTCCCAGGGGACAAGGACAGGGTGAGAGGCCTCAAGTTGCACCAGGAGGGGTTTTCAAGTTGGACATCTGGGACTATTTCTTCCCAGAAGGATGGTCAAGCCCTGGCAGAGCTGTCCAGTCACCCTGGAGGGATTTCAAAGCCGTGTGGATGTGGCACTTGGGGACAGGGGTTAGTGCTGGCCTTGGCAGTGCTGGAGGAAATGGTTGGACTTGATGGTCTCAGAGTTTTTTTCCAACCTTAATTCCATGTTTCTGTGCAAAAGGTGGTCCTGTCTCACCCCCTGCTCACATCCTAATCACACAAGCCAGTATTAATGGACAATATTTGGATTATTTCTAATAAATTTTCAGCAGGGCCAGTCCTCTCACCTCACCTCCAGCCACGGGGAGCACTCCAAGGAGCAGCAGTTCATGTGCACTGGGATTTGGGAACACCAGCCTGGCTTTGTGAGCCCTCTCCAGTGTTTGCTCCTTGGTGGCTGCCTCTCATTGTTCCCGGGTATTAAAGCTCTTGTGTCAGGGAGAAAAGAAGTGGCGTTCGCATGTCTGCCTTTGAACAAAACTATTGTTCAGCTCCATCAACAATTTAATAATCCTTCCCCGGCAGGACAATGGATGGGGGGAAATCGTTGGAGCAGGGGGGCCGGGATCCGCAGAGCCAAGTGCTGTTCCCGGCCTTTGAAGTCCGGGAGGTGTTTAAGTGACAAAAGAAATCACAAGTTTATGAAAAGGGCTTCTCTCGAGGAGGGGATCTGCAAACAAAGGCAACCCAGACCACTCGGAGGGAAGCAGAGCAGGGAGAAGGAAGAGCCCTTGGAAGAGAGTCAAGCCAAACCCCAAGGAAATCGGGAGAGGAAATGACAGGATGGATTTGCAGGCGGATGCTTTGTTTCCTTGCCACGGATCTTTCCCGGGCTGCTTCCGAGGAAAGGGAGCACCCTCACTTCATTCCAGCCTGTCCTGACCCTGCCTGAGCTGTCCTGCAGACACCAAGGGGGAAGAGGCAGATCCCTGCTGGAATTTTTGGCGGCTGTGAGAAGGATCAGGGGACAGGCACTAAATGCATTTGGGCTGCGCTGAGGGGGAAATGTCTGTCCCTGATGGAGCCCTGGATCCCAAACCCAGCCCTAGGGAACCAAACCCACCTGAAATCCAGCACACAGCAGTCCTGGCAGCGTTAGAGCAGGGATACAGCCAGGGAACTCTGTGGGAATGATCCCACACCATACGAGGCCGTTTCTCTGCTGATTGCTCAGAGATCCAGAGCCCAAAACCCTGGACTTCCCAGCCCCTTTCTCTGCAGTGCAGCCGTGCCACAAAGCAGCTGAAAACGCTTCTTATTGACGCCTCTGACGCCCACAGACTGCGAGGCTGAAAATCTGCAGTGGGAGCACCACGGGGAGAGGTTTTGTGGCTGGCACGTGGCAGGAGCAGCTCCGGTCACGGTGCAGGCAAAATTCACCCCAAGGAATCAACCCTGGTGCTGGAATTGGACCATTTGCTCTCCTGCTGTGATTCCTCAACAAGCACTGAAGGGATAAACCAGGACTGGGGAGAAATCCCCTTCTCCTGGAAAAGAGGGAGGGATCAGCACCGAAGCTGAAGAAGCAAACGCGGGATATGGGGAAGTTTAGGAATGGGGCAGCCTGGTGATGGCTCATTTGGGTAAAAAAAACAACCCAATCCTCATGAATTTTGCTGTGCCCTGTGTTTGTTTTTAGGATGGCAGCAAGAAGCCCTTGCGGGAAAAGACGGATAATCGCTTCCGATAGGGAATATCAAACTCCAGCTACCCCTGGGTGCTGCAGTTTACAGGATGCTGGAGGAGAGACGCAATAAAGTTTGCACCACTCGAGGGAGGCCTGCCAGAGGCAGTCCTAAAGGCTGCCATGAATAAAACACTCTTTAAAGAGCCAGCCAGGATTACAAAATCCAAAAATCCAGGCAGGACAAGTGGGATACATCATCCCCCCCGCCATGTCACAGGCAGGTTGGCAAAGGGGATTTGCCCAGAGCACAGCACCAGAGAGCAGCAGGATGATCACGAGAAGATTTGGATTTCACGGTCCACCAGAGATGGACGAAAATTTCCCGAATCGGCCCAAGGGCATCGTTTTTTAGCGGTTATTTTTCCAAAGGGAGGAGACGGCAAGAGCAGGTCTGCTCCTCATGCGAGGGAAAATCCGTGTGCAGCACGCAGCAAAGCAGCGCCTGTGCCCAAGTAGAGAGCTCGGAGGGATCCGCGATTGGAGAGGTCCGGGCCAGCAATTGACCCTTTGAAGGAAGCCGTACATCATCATTAAAGAGCTTCACATCCCGAGGGACCCGGAGGCGAAACATCCCCCGGCGCTGCTGTCCCGGTGTGGGAGAAAACAGGGCTCGGGGAATGACAAATGGAATTTGGGCAGGGTTTACCTGCAGCCCGAGCACGGGAAGGGCTCGGGATCTGCTCCTCAGGGAAGCTGATAGGGGAACAATAGCCCGCAAGCGGCATTGTTTGCAGGAAAGGCGAGATATTTGCCTTTTCTCACTGATGCTGCTGCATCTCTGTGGGGGCCCCTTCCTGTGTGGCTAATAAGCAGCAAGATGCCAGACGTGGAATACAAAAATTCCTCTGGCTTTGATTCGTTTTCTTTCTGGATAGAGTCAGCCTTACTTTTGTCAAGATCCCTGTTGTCTGGGTAATTTCATCTAGAGATCCTCAAGGAGCAGAGATCTCTACATCACTCCAAGTTTAATATCTCCATTTGAGCTGGCATATATTCCAGCAATAATTTATATAGCTGAAGAAGGGAGGAAAAAAAAAAAAGATTACTTCTGTCTAATTGGCATTACACTAATTACCAGCAAAATACATCAGGCAAATATCACATCTCCTCACTCTCTGTCATTTTGCATTCCCTGCTCCATTTTCTCTTTCCTCGGCAGCGATAAAACAACACGACAGCCATTCCGACATCCCTGAGCAGGGATCACATCCTGACCCCCTCCTCCTTTTCCTGCTGCCTCCTCGTTTCCTCATGTCCAGGCAGGTTGTACTAACCCAGAGACACGCAGCTGATGGAGAGCTGCTGTTCCCAGGAGCCCTGCTCTTCCCTGCTGATCCCTTCCCCAGCCTCTCCCATGTTCCCTGCCCAGAGGGTTCACCCTTGGAAGAACATTTTATATCTGAGCAATACAGAGCACACACTACAGGAGAGTCACACGTTTCACCCATGGGCCACCTGAGCTGATTTATTCCTGATTCACAGCATCCCTGCCAGTCTACCCCGAATTATTGGAAAAATGATATTATTTTAGCCCAACAGCACCAGTTTCGTGCTGGAGCAAAGATGCCAAGTGTAAATCCAAGCATGTCCAAGAGCTACCCCAAACAGAATCCTCAACATCCAGCTCATTCTGACATGAGCTCCCTGCCAGACAGGAGCCCTGGACAGAGCACTTTGTGGGATCCTTCCCTGTTCCTGTCCCCCAAGCCCAGGAATGGGGTCTGGATGGTTTTTTTTAGGGATACAGCCCTGGAAGGAGCATCCAGGTGTCCAGGACACCCTGGCAGGTTCCATGTTCCCACCAGCGAGGTTCAGCCCTCCTTTTCCACAAGGATTGAGGCTGAAATGCCTCATAGGGATTATTTGGGAACCTTATACCCTGTCCAGAGGCACAACCCCCTCTCCATCCCACTGCACACACAGACAATGTCCCTGCGTGTCCCTCCTGGGAAAACAGAGCCTTCCGGCCACCAACACATAAATTCCCCCATTCCTGCTTGTTGGAAGCTTCTTGTCCTGCTCAGAGGTGCTGGAAAGGGAGCCCAGCTCCGGCCACACTGGCCATTGAACAAGGACTGAGCCCCACGTGGCCACTGTTGTGTCCCTGAGCAAAGCGTGGCCGCCTCAGCTCCAAGGAAATGAGCCCTGGATGCTGGCAAGGAGCTGAGCTCTGGGAAGGGAGAGGCAAAGGCAGGGGCTGCCACGGTTTGATAACCTCTGAGGCACAGCAGCCTATCCCTGGGATGACTGGCCACATCCATGACTAATGGGAGATTTATGGAGTGTCCTCTCCGCCGGGGAAGTGGAGCGCCGGCGTTCCAGCCACTTAACGGAGGGGACTTCAAATCAGGATGGATGAGAGCCCGTGGGAAGGAGACAGGAAGAGAGATTCTTTAATGGTGAGAGCACAAAGGATCAAATCCCAGGGAATAGCCAACAACTGAGACTGACACCTGACCTGTCTCAACAGCAAAGCTCCCATTGATTTCACCGGGGACAGGGATGAATCCCTCATCCTCTATCTCCTGCTGGAGAGAGGGATTTTCCATGTGAGGGATCCACACCTGACCGATCCTTCAAACTCAGCCACCTGCTATTTGTATGAGAAAGGAACTGCGGTGTGGAGCCCAGGAGAAGCTCAAATGGGAAACTTTGTAAGCTCCTCTGGCATTAAGTTTAAATCCCCCACTAATGCAGGTCCCTTGCACGGGCAGAGGCACTGCCAGGCAGGTTTATGGAGACATTCCCGAGCCTTGGGAGGCAGATAAAGGGGGAATAGCTGCGGTAGATCACACAGGAGCTGGAAATGGCACGTCAAATTACTTCAAAAGGAGCTTTCTAAGGAAGCAGGTCTTTGAAAACAACAAATAGTCTGGGGCTGCTGAGGGATCCTGCCTGTCTGTTGCTTTTACACTCGGTGGCTTTTTCTGGTTTAGACGTGTTCTAAAGCTGAATGCCAAGCTCAGAATCCCTGCCTCCTGCAGAATCCCGGCTTCCTGCGAGTTCAGCTCTTTGTGGAGCCGGAGGAGGCTCCAGAGCAGGCAGGGTGGGAAAACTGCTCTGTCTGGAGAGCAAAAATGGCCAAAAAATGTGGTCCAGAAAAACCTCAGCCTGGTCACTCCCCTGTCCAGTTGAGCTGTGCTGGGACAGCAGGACAGCACAGGGACAGGGTGAGCCAGCCAAGAGGGACAGGAGGGATCTGCCCATTCTGCTCCCAAAACACACACAGATTTTATGATTTCAAGAGAAACCATCATTCCCATTCCTGGCTGTCCCCCACCTGTCCAAAGGAACGGCAGCAAGTCCCAAGTTCAAGTGTGTGTTTTAAAATGGGCTGGGAAACACAAAAGAAGAGCCTGAAGCAGCTTCACCCAATCCCTCACTCCAAGGAAATGTCCTCCCTGGAGAGGAATGTGGGACAAGCAAAGAAGGGCCCCACCTTCCCATTCCCATCGTGGATCTAATTTGGAAAACTCTTCCTGGAACTGGGTTTAACAAACCCGAGCTGAAGCCCTGAATAGTCGGAGGCTGACGTAATCTATTTTTGGAAAATCGACTTTCTACCAAAGAAGGGATGTTGAGATTTGGCCCAGAGATAAGAATAGCTGTGCATGACCATTTGCATGGGCATTTGCATCGGAATTTGCAACGATTGCCAGGGAAAAGGAAAATGCCAAGTCCTGTGTGGGTTGGGTTCCCCATTTTAATGTCCCTGAGGTCATGTTCTGCCAGGTGAGAACCCTTTCCCAGGCCTGCTGAGGTGGAATGTGATGGAAAATGTTCCTGCCTTGGACTGGAGGAGTTCCATGACACAGTTTGGCCTCTCTTGTTGGGGAGATGGGAAATCCTCCTTTCCCTGGGACAGCAGAAGTCGCCTTCCCTCAATGATCTCATCTATAATTCCCAGTTAAAACTTCCATATTCCCATCTGTTTGTAGCTGATTCCCTTAAGGAAAGTCTCAAAGTTTGCCATGGAGCTGACTGAGCCTAATAGTGGTTCCAAGGAACGGGGTGAGTTTGGGGTCAGCAGCTCCCAGCGTGATCTTCAGGCCTGGGGTCTCTGCAGGATTTCCTGGAAAATCCTCACAGGGAGGGCAGGGTCACCTCCCCGGGCTGTGCACTCACCAAGCACAGGGACAGCAGCATCCTGGGGAGGGCTTCCAGAGAGGAAAGAGGAATAAAGATCAGGAAAAATGATAGAATTTTCTCCACCCAGTAAATTCAGAGCAGGAGGAATGTGAAGGATATAACACAAGCCAAAGGGCATTCATGGATTTCCAGTGGATTGCCACAGAACAGCAAGAGGGAATGGAAGAGATCCCAGCCCAGCCCAGGATGGCAAGGACCAGCAGAAAACTCCCAAAATCCAATCCTGAATGCAGCAGGCACACACAGAGCCCTGGGGTCCAAGAGGAGGCACCTTCCCACTGAAATACGGAGTTTTTGTCCCTGGGGCATTGACTCTGAGTGACTGCACTGCCTGGACCTTTCACAACCACACCACGTGGGCTCAGGGACAGAAAAAACCAACCAGAATCCAACAGGGATATTTGGGTTCTTCAAATAACTCCTCTAAAGATGTCCAGGATCAGCCAAGGATCTTTGGAGAACTCGAGGACACCTTTATGTGTGCGCTACCACATAATCCTGCGAGGCAAGAGAGGCAGATAAATTATTCCGGCTATTTTGGACATGATCTGAAGCGAGGAGCAGCCTTCTTAGAAGGTCTTGAGAGGATTAAAGGCACTCTCCGGAGCTGGGAGCAGTGTGCTGGCTCCTGGGGCAGGGGAACAGCTGTCCCCTGTTTACCCCGGGCTCTTGGGGACAATTGAGGGAGGTGACCTGGCTGGCGTGGCAGGACAACTGCCCTGCCCTGAGCAGCTCTGGCGTAAGAGTTTGCCCAGACACGGCCTGGAAAATGTGGAAAATAAGGAAACAGGGCTGAAATTACAGCTCAGGCAGAAATGTTGAAACTGGGATGGGGTAATCCGGGGCCATGTGCAATCTGCTGGATGTTGTCTGCCCTGATAAAAATCTTTTCCCAGGGGTGATTAAGCAAACCAGGAGCCGGTTTTGGGGATGAACCAACATTAAGTGTGGAAAGGAGAGAAGCTCCCGATTTCTTCTGAAGAAATGCAGGTGCTGAGGATCACCCTGGAATTTCCAGAGGCAGATGAGGAGCAGAACATGGTCACAGAGAATGTGGGCACCCTAAACCCGGGCAGGAGCGGGAGCTGCTGCTCAGGACAAAAGGAATTCCAGCCCTGAAGTGTTAAAAAGGGCTGAAGATCAGTTACAAAAACCCCAAACCACAATGTCTCAGCTGGAGACGAGTCCAAGCAGCAACCAGACCCCAGCTCAGCTGGGCAGATGTGTGACCCGCTGGATCCAGGTCAGCAAAGAGCAGGAATGGCACGGATCTAGCTGGAATCCCACATCCCACTCCAAAGCATTCCTCAGCCTCTGCAACAAAGCAGAAGTGCTGCATGGTACATTTGAAAAACAAAACCAAACCCAACTCCACAGACTGCAAATGTGCCTGGAACTCTTTCTGCAAGACAAAAGGGACATTTAAAGATAATGTAGGAAAAAGAGAATGGGTTTTAAGATCTAGAGGAGTCTCTGTGCCAGGGAAGGAGGCAGAATGTAATTTTTTTCTCCCATCTGTTGGCTGCGAGGAATTGAACAACAATCACAGTGAGAACCTTAAAAAGCAGCTCATGACTGGCACTAAAGCAGAGGCAGGAGGCAGCGACTGCCCAGGGCTGCAAATCCATCCTGGTGGTGAGCAGGAAAAGGGGATGGTTGGCTCAGGAATACTCTGAGCCATCCACCTTCTCAAGGAACTCGGAGCTGGGGGTGCTCAGCATTGAGAAAACTCCAGGGAGAGCTCAGAGCCCCTTCCAGAGCCTAAAGGAGCTCCAGGAGAGCTGGAGAGGGACTGGGGACAAGGAATGGAGGGACAGGACACAGGGAATGGCACGGTTGGATGGGATATTGGGAAGGAATTCCTGATATGAGGGTGGGACGCCCTGGCACAGGGTGCCCAGAGCAGCCGTGGCTGCCCCTGGATACCTGGAAGTGTCCAAGGCCAGGCTGGAGAAACCTGGGGTATGGAAAGGTGTCCTTGCCAGTGGCAGGGGGTGGGGCTGGATGCGTTTTAAGGTCCTTTCCTTGATTCCATGATCCCATGGCACTGTGGGGTGCACACACAGCCAGGTGCAGCCACATTTCCATGCCATGGTCACAGTGTGAACACAAACTCTCCCAGACACATCATTCCTGCACCTGGAGCTTCTGTGGATGTCACCAAGTGCTGCTGGGGGGCTGTGGGATATCACCTGGACACATCCACCCCACGAAAAGCTTGTGGGCAAATTGGAGACCACGCAGAGAGGAAAATGAGCTGGAGGAATGGAAGGCTTGAACTATAATCAGAAATTCGCAAAGAGGAGGAGGGAAACTTCTCCCCAGACTGCCTCTGCAAGGGTTGCCAAAAAGCACCACACACATCCAAGATGTGCCAGATGTTGCTGCTGCCCAGGGATGAGGCTGCAGGTCTGTGGTGGTGGCAGGAGCAGATGGCAATGGCCGGGAGGAGCGCGAGGAAGGGTGGGAGGAGAGGAAGAGAGACCCAGCTGCCAAAATCTCTTGCCTTGGCTCTGCTCACAGGCAGGGACTTGACTCAGTTTTCTTTCAAAGAGATCTTTAAATGTTGAGTTGCCTGAATGGGATCTCCGAGTACGCACCAGGAGAGGGAATTCTGGTGTTGTGGGACTCGGTGGGAAGAAATGGGAGGAGCTGAAGCAGAATTTAAGAGTAGACTGGTGAAACTGGGGGCAGAGAGGACCTTCCACTGGGAGGGCTCACCTGGGGTCTCACACACTGTGCTACCAAAGTGGGAAATTCCCAAAGGGATGCTCCCGGCAGAAATCATGGGCTGGGATTTCATGGCCGTGTCACACATGGGGAAGACAAGCTGCTCCTCCTGGCTTTGCAATGCATCCATCTAAATCTTCCCTGAAACAAAGGAAAACCTGGACTGGCGGGGTTTTATTGAGCCCAGCAGCCAAACTCGGGAATTGGTGTCTCCATCCATCCACTCCAGCTGTGCCCAGGTGTTGGGAGGGGCTCGGACAGCATCAGGAAAAGGCTGGGCTTGGCAAAACCCCGGTGATGAACCAGGCTCTGCCACAAAATCCCAAAGCTGAGCTCTGCTCCTGTCAGCAGCATCCTGGGCTCTGGCATCTGGGAGCAGCCAGACTCCTGCCTTGTGCCTCTGGAGCACCAGGATCCCGACACAGCGGAGGGAGGAACTGCCAGCTCATCCAGGGTCACCCAGAGCGAGCAGCCACCTCCAAAAAATGCAAATTGCAATTTTCTGTTTCATTCCCCACCTACGGTGGAGTTTCTTCCCTGGAACTGTGAGGATAAAGTCATGAACATCTGGGAAGAGCAGATCCTACGGCACACGGAGAGTGTTGGGAACGCTCATGAGGAGGTTGTTAATTCCATACTCCGAGCAGGGCTGTAACTGCATGCATTAAAAATGGCATGGGGTGCCCACTTTAAATAACAGCCATAAAAACGGATTTTGGAGGTGGAAAAACACGAATCAGAAATGCCTCATCCAATAAATCACACTCAGATACGTTTGCACCACACAGGGACAGAGGGAACACAGCTCCGTGTAACAATTCCTAAATTGCTCATATTTGGTCCTGAAATCCTGTTAAATTCCCTCGATGGTTGATGGAGAGTGACTGGCACTGTCCCCATTATGGCAGGGCAGAGCCTCCACGGAGCACCAGCATTCCCAGGCTCCTTCCAGCCAAAGCAAATCTGGGATTTTAGGGGAACAGATGTCTTTGGGAAAAGCACCGGGTGGCCAAGTGGGAGACTGAGCTTTGTTCCCATCTCAGCGTGCCCCACCGAGGTGGGAACAGCGCAGGGGAATGTTGGGGAGGAAACAGTGGGCAGAGAGGGAAAACAGCAGGGATGACAAATGCCTGGGATGACTGAGGAGCTGCCACGTCAGTGTCAAGCTCCTGGAGAAGTCTTCACCAGAACCAGCGTAATTCCTCCTGCAAAGGGCCTGGCTCAACCCCTGCAATACAGCATTTTACTGCAGTCTGCACAGCAGAAAGGGTCCAAAAAAGGAGGACACTGAGATGTGTGTTAATCAAGTGAAGAACCATCTACAAAGAAAAGGCATGGATCTGTCTTCCAGTTGAAAAGCTATAAATAGCCTTGCATACTTGCTTATCAGATTGGTTCGGCTGCAGGGATAATCTCCTGGAGAAAGCAATGGAAGCCCTGTTATGTTGGATATTTATAACCAGATGAAAGCTGAGAAAATGCACAGTCGTGTCAGCCTGGCGCTCGTGCCGCGGGATGGGGGTGCGGGATCCAGCGCATCTCCGCAGTTTAACGGGAGGTCAAGAACAGCTTAGTCTGCCCAAAAACCCCAGATCTGATCTCTTTGAGGGGCTGGTGCTGCTGATGAAGCCAAGGCAAGGACATACTGGGACAGTCCCCAAAAGGCCACGGTGGTCTCACATCACTGGAAAGTCTTTGCAGGGAATAAATCAAGAGATGAGTTTGTCTTTGGACAAACAGGATCTGGTTGGAAGCACAGATGTGGATCTGCCACAGCTCAGGCAGGGCACGGAGCAAACACAGCTCTGGTGAGCTGCTCTAACACTCCCAGTGCCTCCTAATCCCCAAATCACCTGTCCCAGGGCCAGGGTCCCCTCACAGATCCCCTTAGAGGATCACGACCTGACTGCAGCTCCCCAGGTCCCCTCTGGGCTGCCGTGCCAGATTATCTGCAGAGCACCAGGATCAGCTCGGGATAATACTGCTGGATTCCCAAGAGCTGCCACGGCCTCTGCACCCAGTATAGGTCAGGACAGATGCTGGAGCCACTGGAGCCTGATTCCCAGCCCGTGCCATGGGAAAGGAGCCAAGACAGGATGTTCTGGGGGATGGAGAGAGGAGCAGGGTTGTGGTTATTCCCTAGGATCCTCACACATGGATCTGGTGGTGGATGTGTGTGGGTGATTCCTGCTCTCCTGTGAGGTGAACACACCTTGTGCCAAGACAGGGAGCTGGTTTATAGGTTTATAGGGCAGGTTTGGGAGCCATTCCTGGGGGCTCCAGGCTGTGTCCCTTGGCTTTCCTCAGCTCTGCTCATCCCTGTCGGGCACACAACAAATGTTCCAAGGAATATCCCAAGACAACCCTCCCTGCCTTCCAGGTGCTCCTCTCTCTCCCTTCTTTCTACTTTTAGTCCTGCTCATCCCTCATCATCTACACGTTTCCTGTCACATTCCAGGGCTCAGCCCTTCTTCTTCCAGGTCCATCACCCCCACTATTTCCATCAGGTCATCCATGGAGCATCTCTTCACCCACCACCCTTCCAGCCTCTCTTCCAAGTACTCAGGGACTGTTCCCATGTGCCAGGGCTCCAGGAGCTGCTCCAAACCGCTCTTCCCAGGTGACTGACTGGCACTTCTGGGGAGGAAGTGATCTGCACAACACTCGTGGACAGAAAGGTGCAACAGATGGATTTGGGAACCCCACCACGCTTTGCTCCAATGGTTGTAACACAGAGAACTCCAACGTTACTCCAGGAATAACCTGGGGATTGGGAAGAGATCTTGTTCCACTAGACCTGTCCAGTTCCACAACAGAGGGAGCCAGCAGGTTTGCAGCTCCCTAAAAACTGGCTGAACACACGCTCAGCCATCTTCCCACCACACACCTGTCCCAAAGTCAAGGATGCTCCCAGAAACAGGAGGAGACTTCAGGAGAACCCTCTGCCACCTCCTCCTCTTCCCGTCCAGAAAATTCTTCCCCCCTGCCACCTCCACAGCCACCTCCCCTGGGGACACGAGCACAGAAGGCAGCAGGTACAGGAGAGAAGATGTTATGTGCACAGCCAGAGCCAAATCCAAGGAAGCAACGGGAGCTGGCCAGAGAAGACAGCTTGGGGTGGGTGGGCTGCAGCCAGGCGGGGCAGCATGGGGGCAGCACGAGCAGCACGACAGCGAGTGAAGCTGCATCGGGGCAGGGGAAAGCAGCTGTGACACCACAGCCACCTCCAGGGGTTCTCAGGGAAAGCTGGACCCCACCGGGAGGTGACCTGAGGGGCACGGTGAAGGGACACGTCACTGGTGTGCCACCACCACCACCACCACGCTCAATGAGACTCCACTCCAGCCCGTGCCACTAAACCTGCTCTGCCCTTTGGAAAATCCCATAGCTCCGACCCCAAACACTCATGGGGAGCTCCAGCACACCCCAACCCCCCCGAGGTGGGACAGGCACCCCTGGGGCCCCTGAATGCGGGACACGAGCTCCCTGTGGGCTGGGACACAGCCCCTCTGCTCGCCCCTGCGCTGCCATCTCGGACCACCCTGTTGGGCCCTCTCTCTGCATTGTTCCAAATCTACCTGTCCCCTGCCACACCCACCTGTTCCCTGCCACACCCCTCCCCTGCCACACCCATCNCACCCATCTCCTGCCACACCCACCTGTCCTCTGCCACACCCACCTGTCTCCTTGGCTCCTCCCACCCCACAGCTCGCCCAGACCTCCCCTCCCTCCCCCACCTCTCCCCTCCCCACCACTCCTTGCCGCTCTCTTGCTTTGAGCCTCGCCTCTTCCCCATCCTCCCATCCCCACCACGCCGAGCGTGTCCCAGCCGAGCTCCACACCCCCCACACCAGGGACACGGATCATGGAGGACCAGGAGCCTCGGGGACAAGTGCCAGGGGAGGGGACAGACGCAGGGAGTGGGCACGTACCGTTTTCAGGGTGCTCCATCTCCCCGATGCTGCCATCGGGCGTGGTGCGCTCGTAGTGGTCCTCGGGCAGGGCCAGGGGCCCGATGCGGGGCCCTGATGAAGATTTGCTGCTGGGGGTCTCGGATTCCTCCAGCCCGCTGTCGTAGTAGCTGTGCTGGGAGGGGTCCTGCAGGTCCTGAGCCTGGCTGGCTGCAGAGAACGTCACTCGGCGATGAGGTAACTGCAGACAAGAGAGAAGATGTTGCATCACCCACCCGGCAGGTGAAGGCAAGGGTGGGGTCACCCAACCTGGCCCCATCCTCAGCACCCAGAGCCCTCCTGACAGACTCAGCACCAGGCTCCATCCCCATCACACATAGGGAGCACGCTTTGCACGCCCCCTGTGCTCCCCCCAACCCATCACTGCCTCCTCGGCTCTGTCCCAGCCTCCTCTGTCACCCAGATGTCCCCTCCCATGGCAGGATGGCTCTGGACAGGTCCCCCCATCAGCACAGCCTCCTGAATCATTGTCCCCATCCTTGACCGGGGGTCCCCACTCATCAGGTTCCCGAGGCAACCCCAGAGCCTCGCGTGGCCAAGGCCACCCCAAAACCTCTCTGATGGCCAGCACAGAGCCACGGCCACGTCCTCCCTCCCCTCCCGGCCCCTGGCCTGACCCCAGCTCCCATCCTCAGGGTTCTCCACCCAGGGTCACCCCCAGCACTGCTTTTGTGTGCTCCTTAAGCATTTCGAAGACCCCGCTTCACACTTTCCCTCCCCAGCTCTGCCTCATGCTCCATGCCAGCAGCCACTAAGCCACATCATTATCCCACTCCAAATCCTTCCACCAAATCCTCCTTTGGTGTGATTACCAAGGAGTGGAGAGGGCAGCACGAGTTCAAGGGGCAAGAGCGGGGAATGAAACGCAACCACCGAGAGCAAGAAAAAGCCACCACGATATTTCTCCACCAGAAACGCAGGAAGAAACCCAAGACAGGAATTTTCTGATGGGGATCTCAGGGTGATGAGGCGAGAGAGGAGCAACACATCCTTTAGGCTGAATACCTTTTTTTTTTGGTGCTGGTGTCTTTACTACAAATCAGTGGCAATCAGGCGTCCCACACACAGCGAGCACCGGCCAGGAAGGGGAAGGAATTGAGACGAACAGAGGGAAGGAACACAGAGGGAGCATTTAGATGAGCTGCTTTAAGGTTGGTTGGACCTGATTAAATTCACCACAGATGCTTAGAGACCTGATTTAAGTAACTTCAGAGCTGTTAGGGCTGTTTTTTTTTTTTTCCCCAAGATTTTTTTTCCTGAAGAATTTGTAGAGAATCAGGGAGCTTCCAGAAGACTGGAAGCGAGCTAAAATAGCGCCTGTCTTTAATGATGAGAAAAAAGAAGAGCTGGAGAATTATAAAACAGTTAGCTTAATTTCAGTTCCTGGAAAAATACTGAAGCAGATAAAAGAACTCTTTGTAAGTACCTACAAGATAACAAGGAAATGAGTAACAGCCACTGTAGGTTTGTCACAAACAAACATGTCAAGCCATTGAACTCCTTCCTTTGAAAAGACAGCAGGCCTCGTGGAGGGAGGAGGAGCAGTAAATGTTCTAGCTCGACTTGAGGAAGGTTTTTTTTTTTTTTGACACTGTTTTAGCTGATTTTCTCATAAGTAATGCAAGCAAACAGCGGAGGTGCAGCATCGTGCATCCCTGCCTGGGTGATGTGGGTGCAAATCATTTGGAAAGTGTTATTTCCAAAGGAATTCCTGCAGACAGCCTTTTCAGCTGGGATCATGGATCAAATTAAAGCTCCAGGTTGTGTCCCGAGTCCATTGCAGGGCTGGGTTTCCATTAACTGCTGGTGTGACAGATGTGGGATGGATCTGCCACATCTGCACAGCTGGCAGAGGATCCCTGTGCATCACGGGCTGGGGATCCACCCACGGTGCCAACCTCCCACCCAAAAATGATGAGTATTGGGATGCAGGAACAGGCTGGGGTGTGCCAGCTCTGCTGGGTGCCAGGAGGCTGAGCTGGGCACTGATTTTGAGGAGAAGTGCCCCACTTCAGCAGAGAAGAACAGACAAGCAGTCCTTAGAAACCATGACAAAATATTAAAAAAAAAAAAAAAAGATAAACTGGTTCAGGGAAGAGAAGGTTAAGGGCGGAAAAGCCTGGAAAGAAAAAGTCTCTGCTTGGGACCACTGGCAGATAAGAAGGAGTGACCTCGACCTGCAGAAGGAAAGACTGGGTTAATCACTGTGGCAAAAAAAAGCCACAGTGGTAGCTTTGGCCAAGTGCAATCAGAGAATCATGGCATGGTTTGAGCTGGAATTGCCTTAAAGCTCATTCAATCCCACCCTGCCATGGGCAGGGACACCTTCCACTAGCCCAGGTTGCTCCAAGCTTCGTCCAGCCTGTTCTTGGGCACTGCCAGGATGGGGCACAGGCACCTCGTGCCAGTGGGGTGCCAGAGCAGAGGATGCCACCCCTGTCATTAGGGCACAGGTGAATTCTGGGGAGGGCTCTGGAGGAGCTGAGGACAAGGCAGAGCTGCCCAGGTGCCTCTGGAGCCCCCTCCCAGCCCACAGGGATTGTGCAAACCCCCTGCACCCTGCCCACCCAGATTAAACCAATTTCCTGCCTTGCCACAGCCCATCCTGAGCTCCGGGCTCTTGCTTTCCTTCCGTGCTTGCACCAGCCCAGCCAGACGAGCCGGGCTCCTCAGGGTGCTGTGATAACACGAATAAACAACCTCCCAAATCCTGTGACAGCCGCCATCCCACCCCCCTCCCCGCGGGCTCTGTCCGAACAGCAGCGCTTTTACCTGAAAAACACTTCCTTTAAATGTCACCTCCTCAAAAGGGCTCCTCTCACTGCAGGGCTCCCAAGCCCTGTCCCCTGCAGCCCCACACGGCACGGGGAGTGCCCCCCTCCCTCTGTGCCCTGGGAAGCTCTCCACCTGCACAGCCCCGCTCTGGAGTCATGGAAAGGCAGGGAATCAATTTGTCCTGACTCTCAGAAATTGGGTTTGGTGTGACCTTTCTGGGCGAGGCTGAAGAGCCTTTGAGCAGGCAGCGGCCTCTGCACAAGGAGCTGCTTGTGCAGTGCAAGCAGAGCACCAGAGCCTTCTGTTTGAGGAGTCAAACGCAGCAGGTCCAAGTCACAACCTGCAAACAGCAAATTTGTTTCAGGGCTCTCATCTTTGCTTGCCCCAGTTTTTCCCCGTTCGTCATCAGAGGTGACCTTTGCAGATGCCATCTCACCAGGGCTTCCTCCCGCACCTTCCTGCCCCTCCAACCTCGCAGGTTTTTCCACCTGAGGTCTGTGCCAGCCTCTTAACCCTGATCTACTCATGCAGCGTGACCCTCGAATCCATTTTCAGGTTGGCACTTCCCAGGATATCTGCCAGCACTCTCTGTTTCTCCACGCGCAGCTCCATGCTGCATTTAAAATGCACTTTGTTTAAATGGTTTACCAAGCAATCTGGATTGCTCTGCATGACTGCTCCGTCCCCAGCACCGTCTCCCACTCCACCAATCTCCGTGGCAGCCACAGGTTTATCAGCAGTGATTTTAGATTTCCTTCCAGACCATTGATTGCAGCGGTGAATGGCAGCGGGAGCGGCGCCGCTGCCGAGGAGCAGCTCCAGGAGAACCCCGCTCCACGAGGAATCCCAGCCAAGCTTCCCTTCTCTGAGCTCTGGATAAATCAGATCTGCCTCACAATGCCATGCTGGGAATCCCAGAATGCCAGGTTGGAAAAGCCCTCCAAGGTCACCGAGTCCAAGCTGTGCCTGATTCCCAGCCCAGAGCACCGAGTCCCACATCCAGGTGTTCCTTGGACACCTCCAAACCTCCCTGGGCAGCTCTTCCCAAGGCCTCACCACTCTTTCCATGGAGAAATTCCTGCTGATGTCCAACCTCAGAGCGGCGTCCATGCAAAATAGTAAAAATAATCATAATGATAATGATAAAATCCCCATTATCAACTGGGCGCTCAGTCTCTGTACCCAACACAAACCAGCTCTGTCTCTCCTGCAGGAATGCCTGGAGCAGCTCTTGCTCCTCACAAAGACCAGGACCATGCCTAAGGAAAGGTTTAAAAGCCAGACCTGTCACGTAATGCCAGTGCCCAGTGTCCCCTGCCATCAGCCACGGTGGCTGACGTCAGTGCTATTTCCATCAGCCATTCCCTGCTTCAGCCATTAATCCAGTTGTTCCCTGGGGCTGCCCAGGACACTGAGCACTGCACAGCCCCAGCCAGCTCTTCCAGCTGCTTGTAGCATCCCTGCCCTCCCAGTCCTGCCCATCCCAGGCTCCTCAGCTCCATGGGAAGCAGAGAGATCCCACCCTTTGGTTAATTATTCCGTTCAATTATGTCAAATATCTCTATTTGGAATGCCTTTGTTGGTTCCCAACACATGGGCAGATCCCACATCCTACGCTGTTATGTCTCAGCCCAAATTGCTCCAACTATTTAGTCAATACTTTTGCATTTTTCTCCATAATTAACAATTCTGCAATCTCCACTCGGAATTGGCAGTTCCTGAATTCCACCTCTTCCCGGCACATTTTTTAAAGTACTTCTTGTGTTGACTTTGTAATAATTGATTTTCCCCCAATGTCTTTGGCTTTGCTTGTTAATTTTCTACACTCCAGAACAACTCATTTCTCCTAATTGCTGTAACTCCCTCCTTTTACCCCCAGTATTTATTGGTTTCCTACTTCCAACTGCTGCCACTGTGCTGGCATGGGATTTGGGGCAGAGCTGTTTTCTCAGCTCAGAAACTGTGGCTTTGGGTAAAAAAAAAAGCATTTTCAGGGCTCCCCAGTGATATTCCTGATGGGGATACCTGTGCCACATCTGAGGGACAGACAGAGCCCCTGTCCCCCACCCCACAGGGATGCTCTAATGGGGACATTCATCCCCAGGACAACCCTGCAGGTTCCATGCTGACACAGCTCAGGGATTTTTCCTGAGGAGGAATCACTGGCAGCTCTCTCTCCATCCTCTGTGAAGGGCTCTCCTGCCTTTTAGAGTCTGTGCCTGCTCCGGCCTCTGTGGATTCTGGCAGCAATCAACTCCTGGCCCATGTGCTCACTGGAAAAGCTCTTCCCTTTGCTCCTGCCTCTGCTGTCTGCTCACTTTGCCTTGAACTTCTCCTACCCTGCAGGGTTGTGAGGGAACAGCAGTAATTGCTCCTCGCTCTGCCCCTTTCCAGTTCCATAAATCCAGGATTGCATCCTGCTCTGCCGGGTCCTCCTGCAGACACCAGGCAGGTCTGGCCAGTTCTGCTGCCCTTCCCTGTTCCCCTTCCAGCCCTGCTGCCCTTCCCTGCTCCTTCCATTCCTGCTGCCCTTCCCTGTTCACCCTCCAGCCCTGCTGCGCTTCCCTGTTCCCCTTCCAGCTCTTCCTCAGTTTTCCAGCCACAGGGAAGCCAGCCCCAAACCCCCAGCTCCAATTTTGGGGCTCGTCTGGCAGTAGCAGGAACTTGTTTTGGTAAGGAATTTTCGTGGACTGTTCCCAACCTAGTCCTGGCTGCACATCCCAAACCCCCCAACACCAATCCCTGGCTGTGTTGATTCCTGCTGCCATGAGGGCACATTAGGAAAAATGATACTGGGAGGAATTTCTTAATGGAAAAGGTGGTCAGGCGTTGGAAGAAGGGTGGTGGAATCCCCATCCCAAGGAATGGCTGGAGGTGGCACTCGGTGCTCTGGGCTGGGTGACATCAAATCTTGATGATCTTGGAGGTGTTTTCCAACCTTAATGATTCCATGAGGATTCCCACTCATGGATGCTGGATGGGGCTAAGGGGGCCCTGCACTCCTCAGCCCCTCTGCTCCCTCCTGCCTCTTCCTTCCGTTATTCAAACACCTCCAGCTCCCACCAGGACCTGCACCAGGCTGATTCTCCTCACAAAACCCAGGGAAAACAAACTCAGCCCAAGTGACGGCAGCACCAGGAGGCAACAAGAATTTGGGATGTCACCATGTCCCCACAAACCCACAGCATCACCGCCTGTGCAAAGGGCAGGGACTGAACAGCAGGAGAAATTCCATTGTTCACAAAGGAAACCATAAAATCCACCCTGGGCACCCTTTTCCTGCTGGCAGGGATGGAGGGGAGCCACCCTGCTCCCCCTTCCCTGAGCGCAGCGGGGAAAATCCAACCCTTGTTAACTGGCTCAATGCTGATCCCAAAGCGGGACCCGCGGCTCCAGGGCTCCTCTGGCAGCTCCTGAAGCCAGAATCCTCCTTTCAGGCAGCTGCCAAAGGAGCTGCTTCCCCAACAGCCGCCACAATGCAGCAACTCACAGGGCCGGGAGTGAAAGGCAATGTCAGAGCCAGCGCCCGGAATATCAAAATAAGTGACAAGGGAGCCATTGTGGCGCAGGAGTTGCTCAACTTCAGATGGATTCATGAACCCCTCTCCTTTACAAACCAACCTGGAGCCATGCAACATCCCTGGCTATGGAGAGGAAGAGGGAAAGATAAGCCCAAGCACCGTGCTTGGAATGACCCCGAGCCAGCTTTCCGTGGGTGGAGGCTTGGGAATTATTTGCTTTGCCTGGCGAGGAGCGGGGCTCCGGTGCAGAGCAGCTTTCGGAGCAGCAGGCTGAGGGGAATATTATGTCCATGGAAACCAGGGCAGGCCTGGAGGAAAGCTGGAGCTGAATTGCCAAAACCACACAGGGCAACGCTCAAGCTCCAGGAAACAGGACACAGGCTCAGCTCGACCATTTTACAGCCACGAGAGCTTCTGCTGCCGTGTTGGGGTGAGGATGGAGCTGAGACAGCTCTTCCCATCTTTTCCGTGACCCTGCAGCAGCACTTTGTGCAGCCACCACACTGATTTTTGGAGGAAAAGCCCCCCAAGAGCCCCCCCTGCTCATTCTGCACTCACCCTGCAGGTGATGGGAAGAGCTCAGGGCGTTTCCTGGCACTGAGGGACAGGGACAAGGGACAAGGCAAGCACTGCTCTGGCTTGGTGTCACCTCCTGGTATCTACAGTTCCCCTCTGCTCCTCCCTTGGTGGCCTGCGGGTCCTGTCTGCCCCAGGGGTCCCTCCCGGCCCTGCCACAGCATCTCCAGGTGTTCAGGAGGTTAAGTAGAGCTGCATTCCCAGGATGCACAACACGAAGGAATTGAGGGAAGGGATCAGGTCCAGGGGCTCTCCCTGCTTTGGACATGGGAGGGAGATGGACAAACCCATTCCTTAGCCAAGATGTGGTCTGTGCACACCTCTGAGACCTGTCCTTTATTCAAAACACTCCTTCAGGCCCTCCCAAGATTTTGTCGCTGACGGTGGTGTCTCCCAAAGAACCCTGAGAATCCTGGAGCACACTTGAATCTGTGACCTACCAGTCTGACTTTACTGGGGTCACCTCCACCACAGCCACTGGGGTCCCACAGGTGCACCAGCATGGGGTGACAGCTCTGGTCCCCGATGCTCATGGGGTCTCCTGTGTCTGCCCACAAATCCCTGAGTCCATCCCCAGCTCCCAACAACCCACTGCTGCCAAACCACAGGAGGAATCCACAGCCAGAGCAGAACCACGCCGGAATCCGTGGAATCCCACCCCCTAAACCCAGGTATCATCCCAAAAAAGCACCTGCTCCCCCTTCTGAGTGGCTGCTCGGCTGACAATTAGCGAGTGCTGACCTTGCAGTCAGCAGAGCCGGTCTCCAAGTCCTGCTGAAATAATGATAGCAGAGCAGCCAGCCTCAAATGGACATCAGCTCCCGAGGCACTATTTAATGAATAAATCCAGGGAAAATGCGGCCTGACTCCACATAGGTGCCCTGAAGCCTCCTGAAATTTGCATGATGCTCAAAGAAGCCGCCAAAGCCCGGTGCCAACCTGCCTGGTCAGATCGAATTTATCTAACTCAGAGCAGGATCTAACGCAATTAGAAACCCATTTAGGCAGCCTGGGGACAGAGCCTGCCTAACCCTCAGCCTATCCCAGCTCTGAGCCCATCCAGGAGGTGCCATTTGGCTTTTCTTTGGGTGAAATGAAGACGGGCAAGGAAAATACGGAAATAAATCATCGGAAGGGCGGACGGTAAAATCGAAAGGGGTCATAATCTTTATGGAATGATGTCTAAATTGGCCTGGCCGTGCTGTCCTGGAATGTCTGTCACCATCCAGCTGATAATGGAGCTGTTCTGGAGATGGTTGGTGTGGAGTGGAAATTGCCCTGGACGCAGCAGGAGGCCTCATAATCACGTTAAAACCATCTGAAGATCCCAGGGAGAAAAAGCATCCGGGACTGGGAGCAATGCTTGAATAAAACCCTCGAGGAATCCAACAGCTGCAGAGTGAGAAAATAATGCTGGGAAAATAATGAGCTAATTTGGCTCCCAGTTGCGCCCAGTGGAGCTGACAGGGAGTGTTGAAGGCTCTGGGGAGAGCAGGGGGTCTGAAGCTGTAGACTCAGGGCTCTATTGAAAAAAATAATAATAAAAAAAAAAGAGATAACCAGAAATGCCTCCATGGAAGCCTTTCCAAGGAAAACCTGTCAATTTGCTGAAATCAGATCATTATTCAAGCGAGCTCCTTGTTTCAGGGTTGGGATGTGGGGGGGAGATCTTTGCTGACACGTGAAAATGAAAAAATGATGCTCTTGCAAAGGTACCTTTCACTTCAGGACTCCAGCCAAGTATTAATTATGGAGCTCAACTCAAAAAGGTCAGTCAGAATCATGCCTTTAGAAATTACTAGGAAAAGAAATATATTTATATATAATATATATTCTGATTGACTTGGGGAAAAAACTGTCAGTTCTTCCTGATTTGCTTCCAAATTGAAAATCTTCCTCTGAGGGCAAACCTGTTTTGCAAGCAGCTCTACTTCCACAGGCAAAGGGCAGCAGCTTTTCCTGTTTGCCCAAGGAATGGTGCCTGTTCCAGAGGTCTGGGCACCCACAAGCTGCAGAGATGGGCAGAGCCCTCGCTTTAGTGGTCTGCACCTCCCAAGGAATGGAGATACCAGTGAGACAAACCTTCCTTTGGAGACATCAAACAGGTAGGACAAGTCATAGGGAAGCTTCTTAGGGCCACTTGTCCTGCCTGCACTGCTCCAATTCCCATTCCCACCTGCACAGGACCCCTAGGATGGATGAGCTCCTCAAATCCCAGGGTTGCTGTCACATCCTTGGCCAAACCAGATTGTGGCTCCAGACAAATTTCCAGCACATTAGCCAAGGTTTCTGAACTGTCCAGGCCCTGATAGTCCCTAATAAACTGTGATCCACTTGAAATCCTTGGAAAAAAACCCACCCAAGCTCCTCCAGGCACTCGCAGAGCCTGGAATCACAACACCCCAAAAGGTCTTGCCCACGTACAAAGAATGAAGAGCTCTTCCAACATCTGAAATGCGGGTTTTGCCTTCCATGGACTCAAGTGCTTTTGATGAACAAGCAGGGAGATGAAGGGATGAGTGTGAGAGGAACATCACACATCACTCCAGGACACTTCCAGCACGATCTGAGTCCAGAGCTCAGCCAGGAGGTGCCTCCCCAGCAGGGCCAGATCTCTGCCGAGCACCAGGGAGCTGGCAGGATGTGAAAACCAGGCCATGTGGGAGCAAAATAGCTGCAGGCTCTCAGGTTGCTGGGGCCTTTCAAGATGTCTCTGAGGAGCTGAATCAGGGCAGGCTGCTCCAGCAGCTCCAGAGTGGGATCAGTTCCCAGGGAGAGAGGTGGGGATTTGCTGCCCTCCCCAAAGGATGGCTCAGAATTCTGATGGAACGTGCCAGGATCCCCGTGCCACGTGCAGATAGGAGATCAGAGCCGGTGTTTTGCAAGCCAGGAGGAGCTCAGAAGGATGTTTACATCCTGGGAAAGGAGCATCTTTAGGGATCTATGAGCAGGACCCACAAGGGCTGGCTGTGAGTGCCACAAGGATGGAAATGATGAGGTGCTGGAGCTTTCTGCTGCTCTCCTGGCAGGTCACAACCCACGCTCCCACCACAAACCCACCCACGCTTCCCTGCCAGCAGCTGAAGGGCTGAGGCAGTAAACAGCTTCCAACACACAAGGCATTGATGCAAAACAACCAGGAATGTTTTTTAAGGGATCTGGGGGAGTTGTTTTCTTTCTGGTCCTCTGCCTGACCTCCTGTTCCTCTCAGAGGGTTGGGTTGGGAACCACACTGGGAAAAGAAGCCTTTACTCCAGGTAGGATATGGAAACCTCAAGGGTGCAGGGGCCTCCAGAAAAGATCAGAAAGTCAGAAAATGGAATCATGGAATGGTTTGAGTTGGAAGGAACCCTAAAGTCCATCACATCCCACCCCTGCCATGGCAGGGACACCTCCCACTGTCCCAGGCTGCTCCAAGCCCCGATGTCCAGCCTGGCCTTGGGCACTGCCAGGGATCCAGGGGCAGCCCCAGCTGCTCTGGGCACCCTGTGCCAGCCCTGCCCACCCTCCCAGGGAATAATTCCTTCCCAATATCCCACCTAAATCTCTTTAGTTTAAAAGAGTTCCCCTTGTCCTATCACTCTCTGCCTGTGTAAAATCTCTCTCCATGTTTTTTTTAGTGGCTCTCCTTGAAGTACAGAAAGGGTCAGGACAAAAGTCAAAGTCAAGGAAGGATCTTTTGGGGGGCAGCTGGGTGACTCTGAGTTGCAGATCTGACTCCAGAGGTGAAGCCAAGGCTGAGCTTCACCCAGGTTGGACTGGTGGATGCTGCAGCCGCAGTGAGAGGTGACAGGAAAAGGGGCACCACGATGCCAGGGGTGACCTCCTCACCGCTGTCCAACCCTGCTGTGCCTCTGCAGAGCTGGCTGTGCTTCCTGGGGTGCTGAAGGATCAGGGCATGGCAGGAAGAGACTCTTTGGGCATAATCTCCAGTGACCATCTTGGTTTCTGCCAGGAGCAGAGCTGGGTTGTGCAATGGCAGCACAGCCATGCCCTGGGGTTGGGCTGTGCCCAGGGCTCCTGGCAGGTGCTCTCACAGGACAGGGGTGTGGGGATGAGGGCGGAGGGGCAGGAAGGTGATTTGGGCCTGGCACAGGGCTCAGCATTCCAAAGGATGTGCCAACCAGCAGGACATTTGCCAGGGCACCACAGGGGCTGTGTCCAACACCCCCCAAACCACAAAGGGGCTCTTTGGCACCTGCCCTGGCACAGCCCCACATGGGGGGATTCACTCTGGGGGTCCTGGCTGGCCACAAGAGCACAGCAGCCACCCTTTTGCTGCCGTCCCACAGCTCCCAGGGCTGCCCTCCCCATCCCTGACACGACTCCAGCCACTCTGAGCCCTTTGCTCCAGGCATTCCTGAGCCCTTGTTCCCTCCACAACACCCTGTCCTACATCCTGCACCCTCTCATTATTCCAGCCTCCTTCCACCCCATCCCAGAACACCCCAGAACATCCCAGCTCTGTCCTCACCTGGGAACACCCCACCCTCCACCCCTTCTGTGCCTCACCCCATCCACAGCCTCTGGGTGCTCTGTGGGCTGAGGGGCCACCGAGGGGACACACAAGGAGCAGGGGGACACACAGGGATCATAGGGACACACAGGGACCACAAGGACACACAGGGATCACAGGGACACAGAGGAACCACAGGGACACTCCCTGTCACAGCCCCAGGTTCTGCCCCAGGATTTGGGTGCCGGGTGAAGCAGCCTGCAGGGCTGGGCCCCGCTCCAGGGAACAGCACTGCAGCTGAGAGCCCGGCCGAGCGGGCAGAGCAGTGCTGGGAATATCAATCAGGGAGGCTTGGAGCCGCACACACAGCCAGGGCTTTCATCCCCCAGGATCCACAGCTCGGCCAGCCAGGGGCTCAGCCCTGTGCTGGGAGGGCTCAGCATCCCTCTGTACTGCGGCCAGCACGGTCAGGAGAGACTGGGGAAAGCCAGGGCGAAGGGAGAGATCAGGAGAGAGGGTGGAGAGGAGCAGGCACGGTTGTAAAAGCAGCAGGGAGATTTGGAGAGGAAAAAGGAGGAGTTCTCCAGATCCAAATTAGGAAAGGCCAACTCTGTCTCCAAAGGCATCAGGCTGGGGAGAGGCTGAGGCTGTGAGAGGGAGAGGAAGAGGAGGGAATGAGCAGCAGGGAGGAATGGCAGGAGGGAAACTGGGCAGTGCTGTCACCCAGCCCCATGTGGGGAACCCCAGGCAAGGAGCATGGGCTGGGTGAGCTTCAGGGGAGAAAGGACGAGGTCCCCAGTGCTGGTGGGGCCAGGGAAAGCCAGGCAGGAGAGATCTGATGGCGTCCCTGATGGGGTAGGGACAGTAAGTGCCACCACCTCCTTGCAGACACTGCCTACAGCGTTGTCACCTGGCCAAGGCTGCCCACCCTTCTGTCACCCGCCGTCACTGTGTCCACCTCCACTGCCACCCTCCCCTCTCCATGGGGCTGTGCACCCCCTGTGCCACCTCCTACCGCAGTCCAGGCTGCACAGTCCCCACTGCCACCTCCTTGGGGACAGGGGTTGTACCCTGCCCTGTGCCACCTTCCCCCGGGGGGTGACTCCGGCTGCATCCCCTGCCTCCCCTACCCCTGACACACAGCCTGTACGTGTGTCCCTGCCGCCCTTTGTCACAGAGACCCCTCTGTGCCACCTCCACAGGGTGCTGGCAGTGAGCATCCTGCTGTCACCTCCCACGCAGGGGCACAGGCTGGATACACCCCGCTGTCACCTCCCCCTGCAGCACACCCACGCTGCCTCTGGCTGCACATCCAGCCTGAACTCTTCTTCCACGGCTGAAGCTCCTCATTTTGAGGTCCCAAACAACCCCACGGTGCTCTCACTCCCTGCCATCAACCCAAGTCCCCAGCACAGACGTGCCAGGAGCCACCACACCTTCCTGCCTTGCCCGTGGTGCCCTCAGCATCCTCACCAAAGCTCCAGCATAGTACACGATCCACTCCCCACCCTGTCCTGTGCTCCCCCAGCTCCCCCAGGCACCCCAGTGATGCTCACAAGCTGCTGGGCTTTGACACAGCCACTTTTCCAGCAGATCCAGGGACCCACAGTCTCTCAACCACACCTCTCTCATTCGATCTCAGCCCGGCAGAGCCAAATCTGAGCCAAGCCCCGTCGATCCCAGGAGCAGGAGCTGATTCACAGTGCAGAGGAACTGCTCCCAGCACAGCGTCTCTGAAACTGGGGAAAAGCAGGGCAGGTCCCCCATGAACCCTCAGCTCCATCTGCAGCTCCTTGCTGGATCCATTTATCAGCTCATTCCACGTGAACGACCTTGAGAAAACCCACTGACCCAGGACAGTGGGAGACTTTCCCAGACATCTGCCAGCACCTAAACCTGCAATTTATGGAGACTCGGAGCTAAATTCTCAAACAAGACGATTTCATTTCTATCCATTACAGCTACAATACTCCTCTCCTCCCTCCCCGCAGAGAGTAATTAATGCTGCACCGCGCTCCGAGCCCGCGGGCAGGTGCAGGAACCTCTGCTGAGCTCCCTCAAGTTCACACCGCTCCAGCCGCCTTCCCGGGTGGTGGGGGGCTGTAAGGACCCGCAGCACTTCTTTGGGAAAGGATGTAGAATATCCCCAGCAGGTAAAAAAAGGATGGAGCCTGGGAGCCAGGCAGAAGAAAGAGCCGCTCCCCACGCCAGCGCCTGAATTCTCACCCCAGGTTCATCAAAGAGCTGCCGAGGACGAGGAAGGGAGGGAAACTTCTCTCAGAAAGTTCCCAAAGGGAAGCAGATAGCAGGGCTGAGCCAAGCCCCCAGACTGCCCTGCCCAGCCCTGAGGGGAGCAGTTATTGAGGTGGTTGCTGGTGTCTCCTTTCCTCCTCTGCAGCCATCGCATCTCCCCGCGGGTCCTAGCCCTGCCTGCCCAGGAGGCCCAGACACTTCCTGGATGGTTCAAGATAAAACCTTATGCTGTTAGCAAAACAAACGAGGAGGCTGTGAGAGCCAAGGCTGGCACAGGGCTCAAACCACCGAAGCCAGAACCACTGGTTTCCCCGGCTGATCTAATCTCTCCCAGCGCCAGAGCTCCTCGGCCCCGGCAGCTTGGCAAAGTCACTGGCGGCCCTGGGGACAAAACAGGTGAACTGGTGTGACAGGAGCAGGGATGGGTGCCCCAGTTTGGAAGAAAAGCCAGGAGAAACAGGAACAGGTGGCCAGGAAGCGGGTCCCTGAGACGGGATAGTGGGATGGAGGGAGAGGGGTGTTGGACTGTTCCTGCCTACCAGGACCCATCTTTTCTCCAAACAGCTGGAGACAAGACCAAGAGCGAGCCCCACGGCATTGGCATCACCCCCATCCATCCCACCAGGAGATCCCACACAGGGCAGAGCCACCCAGCTCCAGCAAGCCTTCCTGAGAGGATCTCTCCTTCCCATCGCCTCTGGGGTGGGGGAGCTCCGGGATCCGGGCGCTGCTGACACGCCAAGGCTCCATCTGCAACCGCGTGTGCCCTCATTGCAGCACTGCGGCGGGCGGGAGCCGGCGGCTGCCAGCCTGCGCTGGTGGGATTTGGGTCAGGCTAGCCAGGCACAGGGATCTGCCTGTGGGACGTGGGTGTGGCTCAAGAGGATGTGGGGATCAACCAGGAGAAGCTTGGAGGGAGGATGGTGGTGTGAAATGAAATGAAAGCTGGACTCAGACTGTGTCCACATCCACATGTGTGTGTGTGTGTGTGTGCGCGCGCGCAGGTGTTGGGAACCTTGTCCTGCAGGAACATCTTCACAGGGCCAGGAAGTGACTGGACATGGGACACATCAACCTGAGGATGAAGGGTCAGCACCATGAGGACTCTGGTCTGACCACGCTGGGGTGTGGTGGAGGGTTTGTAGAGATGGCCGGCCCACGTGAGCATCACTTCTGGCCTCCTCACAGGGCCTGAGTGCTCCAGTGGCCAAGGACATGGAAAATATGCCATGGGAAACTGCTGGGAGTGAGGGCCTCCTCAGGGGCAGCAGGGAAAATAAGGCACAAGCGGTCAAAAATAGAAAACTTTATTGAAGTCATATCCAACAGGGCAGCTGAGCTCAGCCCCACGGCAGGAGCCCAGCCTGCCGCTCACCGGGGTACAAAGGGGGGCAGGGGTCTCATGGGGCACAGGGGATACAGCATGGGGGGGGAGAGTGGGTGGTCCTCACCCACGGGGCCCCAGGAAGAAGACAAAGCCACAGGCACTCGCTCCCCCTCTCCCTCCCTGGCTGGCTAAGGACAGAAGTGCCAAAGCAGAAACGTGGTGCAAGCTCCTAAGTGGCCAGACAGCCCGAGAAAGAGGGTCCTGCAAGCTCCGCACTCAGCCCACGACCTCGTGGCTCAGCTCCAAGCTCCAGTGCACACCAGCGAGCAGCCAAGACCTGCCTCCACCCTGCCCCGCACGCAGAGAACCCCCCGGCGACACCAAGAGCAGTGACCCGACCGCAGCAGATGCCCCAGTGCCCCTCTCACCCGGTCCCCAGCACAGCCCCAGCCCTGTCACATGGACGGGCCATTCCCGTGCCATCGGGGCCATTCCCGCGCCACCAGGATCTTCGAGCCCTCTCCTGCAGAACCACAGCTTGTTCTAAGGGAAGCCTGGATTTCACCGTGCCGGCTGTGGCAGAGGGCCCGAGCCTGGGGGAAGCTGGAGCCTGAGCCTGGGAAAAAGGCAGAGCTTTGCTCCTCCACCCAGCCCCACCTGCCCAGGCAGCCGCAGCGGGCGCAGAGCTCCCTTTGAGGCGCCCTGGAGCAGGGATGGTGGCAGGTTCAGCCGGGCTGGCAACAGTGAGGCCAGAGCCTTCCCAACTGCTCCCTGGAGCAGGGCCGGGCTGGAACCCGGCTGTGGCAGGAGCAGGACCAGTCCCTCCTCCCCATGAGCCAGCCCAAGCGGAGCGAGGGATGGGAGGGTGGGCATCGCCCTCCTTGGTGCTCTTAGAGTGGTCCCCAGAAGGGAGGCAGGCAGGTGGCATTCCCTGCCCAGAGCCCCACATGCAGAGCCACACACATGCAGCGCCCTTCGCGTCACCGTCACTCAGGCAGCGCCACCAGGACCCAGCCCCGGGCGCTCTGACAAAGGCTCGGACAGGTTTTGACCTCCCCCACACTGTCCCCATCCCCTCCCTGCGCCACGCCCAGGCTCTGTGGCTCGGCTCCGGGATAGTCCAACGCCAGCCCCCTGGGCCACGCATGCAGGGCTGGGGGCCAGTCCATGCTCACTCCCACACCTCTGTCCAGATGGCTCCCCGGTGCAGCGGGGGGGCCGCTGCCGGCCTCAGGATGAGCTCTCCTACCTGCTTGTTGGTGTATTTCTGGGGGTTGGTGCGGTAGCTGTAGTCCGAGTACTGCTCGGAGCCCGTCGAGTTGTTGTCCCCGGTGCCAACAAAGGTGTTGGTGGCCGGCAGGTCCTGCACCACTTGGTGCTTCTTGGAGGCGGAGGGTGACTGAGGCTGCAGCTGGATGGAGGGCAGCGGCGAGTTGGAGCGGTAGTGGCGGCCCAGGTCCGGGCTGCCCGGAGGGTAGTTCAGGGGCAGGTGGATCCGGGGGCTGTCACTGACGGAGTCGTTCATGAGGTTGAACTTGAGCGATTTCTGCAGCCCCGTCTCCTCCTCATCCTCCGTGGGCTTGGGTGGCTTGGGAGACTTGCTCTTCTTCACCTTGCCCTTGCTCTTCCCGCTCTTGCTGGCCTGCTTGGGCGCGTACAGGTCCTTGGTCTCCTTCTTGCCCGCCTGGTAGCCGCTCTTGGCCTCACGCTGCCGGCAGTAGCGCACCAGGACCACCAGCACGATGACCAGGGTGACGGCCACGATGCCGGCGATGACCCCGAAGAGGATGTTGCTGCGCTGCTTGCTGCGCTCGTACTCGGGGTCGCCGGCGATGTCGATGTCCAGCGGGGTGTCCAGGCTGTGCCCCACCAGCGTGTCCAGCAGCGTGCGGTTGGCCAGCGTCTCGTTGACGTAGAAGTGCACCAGAGCTGTGCCGTGCCGTGAGGGCTTGCCCTTGTCGTTGACGCGCACGACCAGGCGGTGCAGGCCGTGGTGCTTGCGCAGGATCTCCTTCTCCAGAGTGATGTCCCCGCTCTGCGGGGAGATCTGGAAGAGCTCAAAGGGGTTTCCTCCTGTGATGCTGTAGATGAGCTCGGCGTTGATGCCTGAGTCGATGTCCTCTGCCTTGACCTTGCTCACCTGCTGGCCAGGGCTGGTGTGGGGCAGGATGTGCTTGTAGGTGGCGTTCGAGGGGGAGGTGATGAAGGGGGCATTGTCATTCTCATCCAAGACGTTGATGGTCACCCCCACGTAGGCAGACCTGGGGGGATCCCCACCGTCCACCGCCTTGAGTCGGAAGGTATAGGTGCTCTGCTGCTCCCGGTCGAAAGAGATGCTGGAGAGGATGGTGCCGGTGCCATTTTGGATGACAAAATCCCCGTTGTCTTGCTCCACTGACAGCTGGATCCGGGCATTTTCTCCTTTGTCGGCATCGATGACTGTCACCATACCCACGGGGCTGAGGGGCGGCATGTTCTCCATCACTGAGAAGTTGTAGCCACTCAGCATGAACTTGGGGTCGTTGTCATTCCTGTCCATGACATTGATGGCCACAGACGCCGTGCCCTGCTTGCTGGGGCTGCCCTTATCTTCCGCCACCACCAAGAACTCGTAGCGTTCCCGCTGCTCTCGGTCCAGCACCGCCTTCACCCGGATCTCCCCCGAGTCGGGGTCAATGGTGAAGGAGCCCTTGGAGGAGGGGTCTGTCACCAGGGAATAAACCAGCTTGGCGTTGGAGCCGCTGTCAGCGTCTGTGGCACTCACCTCCATGACCAGCTCATCGGGCTCGTTGTTCTCAGGGAAGGCCACCTCGGTGAAGCTCTGGCTGAAGACAGGGGCGTTGTCATTGACATCCATCACCTGCACCTTCAAGGAGTTGGTGCTGGAGAGGGGCGGGTTCCCCGAGTCCACGGCCACGATCTCAATCGTGTACTCCTTCACTGACTCATAGTCCAGCGGCGTGGTGGTCTGCAGGAAATATTTCTTCTTGCTGTCGCTCCCTGTCTCACTGGCCTGGCGCAGCTGGAACGGGACATCACCAGCCACCACGCAGGTCACCACAGCGTTTTCACCCTCATCTCGGTCGGACACCTGCACCAGAGCCACTGCTGTCTCTACTGGCACGTCCTCCGAGATGTTGGCCATGCCATCCTGGTGGGTGACCAACCCTATGCCGCGGATCTCTATGGAGGGCGCGTTGTCGTTCATGTCCTTGATGGTGACCACCACCTGTGTGCGGGCGCTCTTGGGGTTGGCGCCCTTGTCCTTGGCCATGACGGAGAACTTGAGGGTGCCGATGTCCTCGCGGTCGATGGGGCCCTGCACAGTGATGAGCCCCGTGGCGCGGTCCAGGCGCAGCAGCCGCCGCACCATGTCCGAGGCCTGGTGGAAGGAGTAGTCGATCTCGGCATTGGCGCCCTGGTCCGAGTCGTTGGCTTTCACCTGGGGGACAGAGGGACAATTGGTGAGCAGGACACGAGGGCACGGCGGAGCCAGCCTCTCTGCAAACAGCCGTGGCCTTCCCTGGGGACAGCCGGGGGGAAAAACCAGGATTTCCTCTTCTGGGGCCAAGGACTGTGGGGCAAAGAGCCTGGGACCGGCAGAGCGGCTGGGAGCCGCCCTCAGGCACGGAGCCTTTGCCTCGCTCTTCCGGAGAAACTGGCTGAGCCGGTTGGCTGCGCTCCCCTCCCGGCCGGCTCCGGCACGCAGGGAATCCTCCGGATCCATGGAACCGTGCCGCTGAGACCCAGCCAGCAGCAGGGAGGGACAGCTCCAGCTGTGCCCCCGAGGAGGGGCTGGAGCAGCTGCCTTGCTCAGGTGAGGGCGAGGAGGGAGGCAGCGATGTGCGGAGTTGCAGCAGCTGCGCCGCGGCATCCGGGGATGCAGCCAAGCAGGGGCTGGGGCTGCCTGAGCCCTGCACAGCACCGTCCATCCCCACCCACTGCCAGGAGCCCTGCATCCCCATAAACCTGCCTCTACGCCTATTATTTGCTTTCTAAAGAAGATGAGGTTTGTCTAACATTTGCCTCCCTAATCGGCTCTCTGAGCAGCCTCTTCTCTGCACCATTTGCTGCTCCGCCGTTATCTTGCTCAGCAGATTTGGATGGAGAACGAAAGTTGTTAAATGTAAATTCCACCTTTTACCTCCACTCACAAAACAGGCGGAAGTCATTTTCCCCCTGAAAGATAAAAGCTGAGCAATGGCAGCAGCGGCATCTCAGCCCATTCTCCTCCCGGCCATGCAGCTCCCTTATCTGCTTCCAACTCCCATTCTCTTAACAGTGAAAAATGAATTCTTAAAAAATTCACATCAGAATTAGCAGGCAGATGAGAGCTGGCCGCGCTCCGCTTATTAAGATGGCAGCTGCAGATAAACAGATGTCGACTACTATCATCTCAATGCCCCCTCCAAGCCAAATCCACAAAGATCCAACCCCCTGGGCTCTCCGGGCCAGTTTGCAGTGCTGCCCAAGACGAGGCAGAGCCCCCGCTCGCTGCAGACAGCAGGGCACCTCCAGAGCCATGGCCAGCCCTGCACACGGGCAGCAGGGATGCTCCCTGTCCCCACCTCCCGAGTTTCCATGGAGCGGCCAAGGGAATGCAACTTATGAAAGGCTCTATGTCTTGTCTGCGGGCAGCACTGAGACCATGCTGGCCCCAAGCCAGACTCCCGGTGGCCCTCGGGTCCCAGCCCTCCCAGTAACCCGCAGCCCTGCTCCCTACAGCTCCCTCAGCCGTGTCCTGCGGCCCCGCTCCAGCTTCCTGAGCATCCTCTCCAACCTCACTCGAGCAGATGTGACATTCCAGGGACCTGCCTGCCTGCTGGCCCAGGGTGACACTGCGGGCTCCTCCATCCAACCCTCCCTCCTCCCTGCAAGAACCACGGCTCCTGGGTTGTCCCTGCAGCCAGGCAGGATGGGAAACGGTGAGGAGAAGAGTCTCCTGCACTCACCTGGAGGACAGAGTGGCCCACAGGGCTGTTTTCAGAGAGCTCTGCCTCGTACAGGGCCTTCTCAAACTTGGGCGCGTTGTCGTTCATGTCCAGGATGGTGATGCGGAGCAGGGCACTGCTTGCCCGCGGGGGGTTCCCCCCATCCTGCACCTTGATGGTCAGATCGTAGGAGTCCCACTGCTCCCGGTCCAGGTTGCCCATGACGATCAGCTGAGGCTGCTTCTCATCCTGGTCCTCGGCCACCTGCAGCCCAAAGAGCTCCTGCGCCTCCGGACCTGCCATCAGCTCGTAGGAGGCAACGCCGTTGGGACCCGAGTCCCGGTCCATGGCCAGGGGGATGGGGAAGAGTGTCCCAATGTTGGTGTTTTCAGGGATGGAGAGGGTGAGGACGGGCGAGGCGAAGTTGGGGGTGTTGTCATTGATATCGAGCACCTCGATCTGCCCCTCGAGCAGGCGCGGGCTGCTGTTGGCGTTCAGGTTTGTGATGGACACCTCGAACTCCAGGTAGCAGGGGTCTCCGGGCAGGAGGTGCTGGCACTCCCGCAGGTTCTCCCGGTCGATGGAGGTCTCTGTGGTGTAGATGTCCCCGGTCTTGCCATCCACACGGAGGTACGGGGCCCCCACTTCCAGCTTGTAGAGGTGCCCCATGTCTGGTAAGCCGTAGTCGGAGGCCAGGCTCCCTATGAGGCTGTTGGGGGGTTGCTCCTCCTGCACTTTGTAGATCACACGTGTCCCCGAGGCCAGGGCAGGGAGCTGGCAGAGGAGCCACAGGCCCAGGCAGGATGCCAGCGGGTTCATCCTGCGCTGCAGGGGAGCTGGAGGAGACACAGACACCGGAGGTTAGGGACCAGCCCACTTCCCTGGCTTATCCCACTGGGAGACTGCACACAGTCCTGGCACAGCTCCCCAAGGGAAGGGGCTGCTGGGACCAGCTCCTGGCAGCCTCCAGTGACCCAAAGGATCCGTCCCAGGTCGCAGAGTTCCTGCAACGCCCTGCTGGAGTGAGTAACCCTGTCATTGAAACCTCAGCCCTGCCACTTGCAGGAAGCCACTCCTGCCACTGTCCACCCTCTTCGTCACCACACCAACTGTAATTAGACCCAACGAGGCACACTAACAGGGTGGATTGAAGGCAGCCTGCTGCCAACAACCCGATGGGAGCCAGCCAGGCTCCGAGACAGCTTCTCACCACCCAAACACAGGAGCATTGTGTGCCACCAGTGCAGGGGCACTGCCTGCCACACAGCAGGGACACACGGGCACTGCACACAGCTGCCAGCACTGCAGAAACGGGAGCACCAAACGGGGAACTCTGCCTGCTCTGCAGGGTCCAGCGCTGCAGGGATGTGGGGCTGACACCCAGCCGGCACTGCAGGGACACGGGACACTGCAGGGATGTGGGACTGACACCCATCTGGCACTGCAGGGACGTGGGACACTGCAGGGATACAGGGCTGACACCCACCCAGGGACACAGGGCACTGCAGGGATGTGGGGCTGCCACTGATGCAGGGATGGAGGGCCATGGATCGCTGCAGGGATGCAGGACTGCCATGCACCCAGCACTGCAGGGACACAGGGCACTGCCAGCAGACAGCTCCCTCCCATCCATCACTGCCTGCACTGCAGGAACAGCAGCAGCCATCACTTCGGGGACACTGCAGGAATGCAGGACTGCTGCCCATCCAGCACTGCAGGGCTGCAGGGCACTGCAGGGCCATGGGGCACTGCGGAGATGCAGGGCTGCCACCCCTCCAGCACGCAGGGCCGTGGGACACGGCTGTGGCAGGGACAGAGCAGCACTGCCCTTGCTGCACTGCCAGCACAGTGGCACTGCCAGCCTCGCACTGTGAGGTACAGAGGCACCACCCACCCGGCACTGCAGGGATGCAGCGGCCCTGAGCATCATCCCTCCCGTGCTGCCTGTGGAGCACTGCCACCCCTGCTGTCCCTGGCAGTCAGAGGGACACCGGCTCCCTGTCCAGGCTCTGCTGCAGTGCAGGAACCCCCCGGGCAGCCCCCAGCAGCACCCAGCCCCGGCTCACTGCAACGGCAGCACAGCATCCCCCTCGCTGCACAGTCACTAGGCAACCCCACACCCTGCGCCAGCAGCTCCTGTTCCCTTCCTCACTGCAGACACACTGTTCCTTCCCATTCCCTCCCACTCCAGTCTGGGACATGGCACGCACTGGGTGCCCAACCCGTGCCCACCCTGCTGCTGCAGTGGGAGCGCTGCCCCCCTGCATTGCAGAGACACCCCTGCACTGCTGCACCCCTGCACCGCTGCCCCCGCCATTGGCACCTCTTCTCCGTGCCCACACACTGCCCAGGCCGTGCCAGGCACGCCGCCAGCCCCACAGACTGCCCCCTCATGTGCCAAGCCACATGCCCTGCCACCAAGCCCCTGTTTGGTGCTGCACTTGGCCACCAGCTTTCTCGTTCCCTGGTTTCCGTTCTGGGAACACATTTTCCTCCTCCAGGGTCCAGGAGCACCCACACAGCTTCTGCTGAGCCGTGAGCATAAAGGGGTTCAGCACAGCTCACTGGCACCCAAAAACCCAAGGATTGGGTGCCCTAAAATTAACAGCCACAAACATCTGCCAAGGCCTCACAGCATCACCCTGCTTTCATCACTCCCATCGCTCCCTCTCTCCGTATTCTGCACCCAAGGATAAGCAAATGCTCCATGGGCAAGTGCTCCATGACCATCCCCCTCTGCGGTGCCACACAGCAAGTGCCCAGCTCCTGGTTAGCCTGGCGTTGTGCAACTCATCAGCAAGTGGAACACCCTGCACTGTCCTCCTTGGGACTCTCCACAAGCCAACAGCTCCCAGTGCCTCCACCCCTCTGCTTCCCCATGGGCATGGGGACATGGAAGAGATGAGCTCTGCCTCCACAGTGAAAACACGTCTCCATGCCTGGAGAGCAGACTGTGCCCTGAAGCCAAGCTTGCCTCTGCCCCCTCGCCCTGCCACTTCCTTCATGTGCAGAGCAGAGCCATCCCCAGCTGGCTGAGGCCGTGCAGAACTGCCCACACTAGCGCTGGGATGTGTGACTCCAGCAGGAAGGGATGAGGACAGCAATCTATCCCTCATCCATCTCTGGCCCAGGCTGAGGATGGAGGAGGTCAGGAGCTGAGCAGAAGCACAACAGATCTGTGCATCACACGTGCAGTGTGTGCACACACGTGTGTGTCTGTGCCAGCTGTGCCCTGTGAGCATTCCAGGGATGTGCACCTGCCCGGAGCACGGCCGTGTGTCCGTAGGTAACACACACATCATGGCTGTGCCCTAGCAGAGTGTCCAGGTGTGTCACAGGGGGCAAGGGGCACATCCCTGCCTGCTCCAGGTGTGAGCTCCCTCACGTGTGTGTGCCCCACACAACGCGTGTGCCCGCGTGTGCGCATGGCAGCGCCACCTGTACGTGTGTGTGATGTCACCCGTGCGGGGGCACTGCCACCTGGGTCACACTCGTGTCTGCCACACCCCCCACACCAGACCCCCCACATCCTCCTCCATGGGGTGAACCTGCCCCGAGCTCCATCAGCCCCGACCTCTGTCAGCCCTGAGCTCCCCCAGCCCTGCGCTCCGGTTGGGGACGGCTGTGAGTGAGGACAGGGAAGAAGGGCAGCTCCAGCTGTTGGGAAAAGGCTCCCAGAGGATGCCCGGGCTGGGAGCGGTGCCGTGCCCGCTGCTGGGCTGTTTGCACTGAGCTGTTTGCACTGGGCTGGGCCCTGGCTGTTGGTGACGTAGCCACATCCTGACTAAGCCCTGGTTCGAGGTGAAAGATCGCAGGGA
Source organism: Rhabdornis inornatus (assembly GCA_013397075.1). NCBI lineage: Eukaryota > Metazoa > Chordata > Aves > Passeriformes > Rhabdornithidae > Rhabdornis > Rhabdornis inornatus. The sequence goes on along the minus strand of VWZS01011032.1, from coordinate 31,551 downwards.
AAGAAAGGGGAAAGTCTCAAGGCAGTGCTGATGCCTCACATGGCTGAGGGAGCTGGGAGGGAGAGCCCAGCAGCTGGAAACGCCAGGAGCCCTGTGCCAGGCTGAAGGAGGAAGGGTGGCACCCAAAGGTGCACAGCACCCAGGATTTCTGCTCCAGAAACAGGGCTGGAGTCTGAACCCGAGCCCCATTCCTGCAGGTGAAGGAAGGAGCCCTGCAGAGCAGGGAGGTGGAAGGATGAGAGGGGCCGGGAGCCTGAGGGGCAGTGCTGGAAGGCACGACGGGCCCTGGGCTTGACAGGATAAGGAATCAGCAGGGTCAGGAATCCTGCTCGGCACCCAGGGGTGCGAATGACACAGCGCCGACGTGAGAGCCCAGAGCTGGGCGTGAGGAGGAGGAGGAGGAGGAAGCCTCCACAAGCACGTCTGTGCAGGAGACTCAGGCTTCCCAGGGGCCAGTCCAAGGCACCAGGCTATTTTCCCATGGGATCTAAGGACCATCCCACACTTTCTTCTCTGGTGCCAGGCACCTTTTTCCAACCTGCTGGCAAAGCACAGAGCACTTAAAAATAAAAACCCCTCCCAAAACAACTATTCCTCCGCACACACAATTCTCCCTACGGGGAGAGTGTGAGAGAGACTGAACCACATGAGAGAGGCGTTAGTCACGCTGCTTAATGCATGACTGAGAAGCTCTCGGAGGACAGTGGCATGCAAAATCCGACAGAATTCAGCCATCCCCACCAAAAAAAAACAAGCCTTAATGAGAGAGAGGCTATAAAGCGCCGCGAATTTAAGCAACTGCTTGAACAAGCCTGTGCTCCCTGTGATTCCCACAGCCTCCTGGCCCCTTTCCACGGGAGGCAGCACCGCTTCGGGAATGGGCACCAAAGTCCAGCCTCTCCTTGCTCCCAACGGCTGATTGCGTGGCTCGGAGCCACGGCTTACAAGTCAGTCCAAACCCCGCACTGAGCGCACAAGTGCTAATCCCCCCCTGCGCTCCCCCCAGCGCTGCTCCGACACCCGGAGCTGGAGCAACACCCGAGCAAGCAGCAAGCAGCTCATCCCAGCTCCGCGCGGAGATCAGGGAGCTGTCAGCCGAGAGAACGGCCGCTGATGGTCAGTCCTGCGCCGAAGGCACGGATGGGCTGAATCCTGGGTATTCCGTGGCACGTCCCAGGATTTGCTCCAGCTCCGGCTGCCACTGCGGCTGCTCGGCGTTTCTGTAGGCTGGGCCCGAGCGCCCGGAGCCAGAGCACCCCGCGAGGAGGAACCCCACTGGCCTGGCAACAGCGTCACTCCAAAATCATCCCTGAGGAGCTGGGCAGTGAGGAAAAGCCGGCAAAGCCCAGGGCCCTCCCTCCTCTCGCTGCCTTCTCCACATCCCTCCCAACTCTGGCAGCCAGCGAGGCAGAGACCTGTCAGAGCCTCCCTGGAGTGGCACCCCCATCCTCCCAGCCGAGGGTCCCCCACAGCCACTCCGGGCTCCTGTTCCCTCCCGCCACCATCCCACCCTCCACGCCGGCTGGAGAGGGACCCTGGGGGACGACAAAAATGTCGCGGGCCTGAAACACCCCGGCAGGGCCGCTGGGAGCTGGGCACAGCGGGAGCGGCTCTGCTCCGGGGATGCAGCCGCGAGGGTCAGGGGGACCTCGGAGAAGGGGGACAGGGTCCCCCCCGGCCTCGCAGCGCGCCGGGGGAGGATGGCGAGGATGGTCTGCAGCGGCTGGGAGGGAGGATGGAGGCCGGGCTCCGCTGCCGCCCGCCGCGGCCGAGGCTCCCCGGTTCCCGCGGCGCTGCCCGGGCTGAGGCTCCGGCTGGCGCCGGCTCCGGCTGCGGGCACGGAGGGGAGCGGAGCCCCCGCTCCTCCAGGCGGTTCCGACAGCAGAGACACGCACAGAGACACGCACACACACACACGGACACACACACGCAGACACCCGTGAAAAAAACACGGGAGCCGCTCTGCCGGCACCGGCTTCGCGCTCAGCCTCGCGTACCGGGAAACACGGATCGTCCGCGGCGCAGCACGCACAGCCCGCTGACACACTCGGAACCGGCTGGCCCACCCGGAGCCCGCTGACACACTCAGAGTCGGCTGGCACACTCGGAACCGGCTGGCACATTCAGAACCGGCTGGCACATTCAGAACCGGCTGACACACTCGGAACCGGCTGGCACACTCGGAACTCGCTGACACATTCCGAACCGGCTGGCACACTCACCGCACGCACACCCCGTCACACACACACATACACACCTCTCCGCACACAGACACGCGCACCCCACTCGTGTCCCCGCGCCCCGCTGTCGCACGCACCTCAGGCGGACTCCCCGCCAGC
>VWZS01011032.1:3291-28298 GCA_013397075.1 Rhabdornis inornatus | reverse complement strand
CTCGGTCCGTGCCCGCCTCCGTCCCTCGGTGTGTGTGAGGATGTGCAGGGGAAGCGCAGCGCAGGCACGGCCCCTTCCCCCCCCCCGCCCGCCGCTGCCTCCGCCTCTCGCCGCCACCACCACGGGGAGGTGGAGCTCCGGCTCCTTATCAGATCCCGAGCCCGGCCGGGCTGCCGGGACCAGCGGACAGCGGCTCCCGGGCAGAGCTGCCCGGTTCGGGGCTGCCGGCACCGCGCCCAGCGCCGTGCTCGAGCAAAGCGGGGGTCTCCCCGGATCCCCTCACCCCGGGGACCCCTCCGCTCCGCGCCCTCACACGTGCGGCTCGGCTCTCCTTTTTCACTCCTCTCTCGGTGCTCTTAATGATTAACTCGCTCATTTATTCTTCCAGCCGGCGCTTCACAGCCCCACAACCCCACTGCACAGGGCCAGCGCGGTCGGGAGCGTCCCTCGATGGGACCGAGCCCACCGGGGGCTGAGCCCACCCCTCCGCCGCCCCCCCAGCCCAGCAGGGCTGCGGGCAGGCTGCAAAGCTCCTCTTTGGCTGCGGNCTTGGATGGTGCCGGCGCTGCGCTCCGTGCCGAGCCCCTGCGCGCTGGTCCCGCGGCGTCTCCATCGCCTCCTTCCCGCCGGGACCGGGCTCCCCCCACCCCCCGGCTCCTCTCGAGTGCTATCCACGGATGAAAACCAAATGAGGAAAAAAAAAATTAAGAAAAAAAAAAAAAAAAAAAGAAAAAAAAAAAAAAAAANGGATGTGCAGGGGAAGCGCAGCGCAGGCACGGCCCCTTCCCCCCCCCCGCCCGCCGCTGCCTCCGCCTCTCGCCGCCACCACCACGGGGAGGTGGAGCTCCGGCTCCTTATCAGATCCCGAGCCCGGCCGGGCTGCCGGGACCAGCGGACAGCGGCTCCCGGGCAGAGCTGCCCGGTTCGGGGCTGCCGGCACCGCGCCCAGCGCCGTGCTCGAGCAAAGCGGGGGTCTCCCCGGATCCCCTCACCCCGGGGACCCCTCCGCTCCGCGCCCTCACACGTGCGGCTCGGCTCTCCTTTTTCACTCCTCTCTCGGTGCTCTTAATGATTAACTCGCTCATTTATTCTTCCAGCCGGCGCTTCACAGCCCCACAACCCCACTGCACAGGGCCAGCGCGGTCGGGAGCGTCCCTCGATGGGACCGAGCCCACCGGGGGCTGAGCCCACCCCTCCGCCGCCCCCCCAGCCCAGCAGGGCTGCGGGCAGGCTGCAAAGCTCCTCTTTGGCTGCGGTGGTGGGGCTGGAGCGGCCGCCGTGCCCTGCCGTCACACCTCGGTGAATCACGGCTTTATTTATTCCGGGGTGTCGGGGCGCAGCAGGCAGGCACGGAGCACCTGCGGCTCCCAAAAGCGCCCGCGAGCTCCCAGCGCCCTTGTGATGCCTTCACAAGCTGCTGCCCCTCACCCCGGCATCTCGGCTGGCCGAGCAAAGTCCCCGCGCTCCTGGGGACAGCGCGCTCTAGGGCTGCCCCTTCCCTTGCTGCCTCCGCCGCCTCCGCGCTCCTGCCAGGGGCTGGAGCTGCAGCCCGACCCTGCCAAAACCCTGAGCACCCTCCGAGGGTCGCGCGGCCCGTGGCGCTGCCCCTCACCCGCCCTCCGGGCCGGTTGCAGCGCGGATTTCTCGCCAGGATGCTGGAAAGTCCTTCCCGCTCCGCCGCAGCGAGGATGGGAGCGCGTCTCCCCGCTGAGCTACGCCAACCTGTTGCGCAGCGCCCTTCGCTGCACACATGCTCAGCTCGGCTGCATGACTGCACCATCTAGAGGCTGCGCCTGCCTGCTCGGAGCATCCCGGCTCCATCTCAGCCCCTAAATCACCCCGTTTTCCTCCCAAAATTGCCGTGCTTTTCTGGCAAATCTCTCCGCTTTACCCCGGCAGCAAGCGGGTTCAGCTCCGTGGCATGGCTGCGTCCCGCCGGGCAGGAAAAGGAGGCTGGAGAGTCACCCCGCAGGATGGAGAGCGCAGCTCTCCTCCCAGACTTTCTGCTCCTGCAGAGATGTCGGCTCCTCCGCGTCCGTGCGCGGGGTCTTTTTTTCCGAGTGTCAATTCACATGAAGCCAGTTTAGCAGAAGATGTGAAGTGAGAAGGCAGGGAAGGTCAGAGCCCACCTTTGGGGCAGCGAGAGGAGCTGTGGGGTTTGTCAGGCTGTGCCCTGCTGATCCAGCGTGAACTGGGCAGGGAGAGGGAGCGAAATTCTGAGGAGATAAGGGGAGGTTTGATGGATCAGTAACTGGCAGCCCTCCTTGGAGGGACGGAGAGCTGGAGCAGAGGGAGAAACCGAGGGAGTGACCCCGTGGATCTGAGGCTGCCTGCGGAGCAGGGACAGCAAACTTTAGAGATTGCTGGGGACCAAAGGTTTGCATTTCACAAGAGTCACGGGGCAGCCGATCGGCAGCGGCACGGGGAGTGCTGGGGAGCTGGGCACGTACATGGATCTCTGATTTCTGGGACACCGGTGACTGTCACCTCAGCCTCTCCTCAGACACGTTTCTGAGGGACAGGTCCAAGCTCTAGGAATACAGGGGAAGTGTCCTGGCATCAGGAACGAGTTCTGTGTAGCCCAGAGGAGCAGCCTGGCACAGCCCGCCAGCAGCACCTGTGGCCCAGGGAGCTGAGGGGACACCATGCCCAGGCCTTCCTCCTTCACCCCACTGCCTTTGAAAGCCCCTCCCAGAGTGCTCCTTGCCCTCTGACAACACAGGAAGCTTTGCCATTCCCTGTACTTCCTTCTCCTGGGCATTATTGTAGAATCCCAGAGTGGTTTGGGTTGGAAAGGACCTCAAAGACCATCTCATTCCAGACCCTCATCAGGCAGGGACACCTTGCACTATCCCAGGGTGCTCCAAGCCCCATCCAACCTTGCCCTGAACACTTCCAGGAATGGAGCTTCTCCGTGCAACCTGTGCATCACCACCCTCACAAGGAAGAAAGAATTCCATCCTAATGTGTACCAGCTCCAGATGAGTCACCCATCCTCACCTTGTCTTCACCATTCCCGGAAAGCAGAGCCAGTCTGAGCAACAAGGAAGCCTCAGGCTGCAGCTCTGTCTGCAGAGTTATTCCGTGAGCCCCTGCAGGGCTGGCAGTGCCACCGCCCCTGGAGCTGCTGCTGGAGGCTCTGGCTTGCCCCGAGCTCCGGGTCCCCCGTGCTGGGCTGCTCCAGGTACCCCGTGCTGGGCTGTTCTGGCATCACACAGAGCCAGCAGCTTCGTGGTGCCGGTGGGGCCTTGTCAGAAGAACAAAGCCTGCGAGGGAAGAGCATCCAGCTAAATCTCTGGGAGAGTGAGAAGAAAGGGAAACACGGCGAGCAAATGAACCTTACAAGAGAATAAATACCCCCTCCCCAACGCACACACGCAGCAACCTGGCTGCCGTCTGCTGCAAGGAGTTCAAAGGCTCCTCTGTTCTCTCTCTCTCATCAGCTCTGGGCTCTGCAGGAGAAGCAGCAGCTCGGATTTGGGCAGCAAATGCTAATAACACAGATGTTCTGACAATCCGCTTGTTTCTACAATTAAAAACAAAAAGATCCTCAAAACCCAAATGCGAGGAAATGAGCACATTAAAGAACTTCTCCTCCGCTCGCCTCCTGCGTCACCGAGGGCTGCAGGTTTGCGGGGGAAGGAGCTGGGTGGGTGCAGCCCCATCCGGAGCAGAGGTGGGATGGGGTGGGAGCAGCGCATCCCTCGGACCACGGCGAGGCTCCGGCCACGGGGTGCGGGCAGCCAACCCCAGCTGGGATCCACGGAGCAGCCGGAGGGCTCGGATGTTCACAGCCCGTCTTGCCTGTGGGATGCTCGCTGCCAAATTATTGGGAGATTGTTTTTATTACTGTTTTAACTCTTTTTTTAACCTTGTTTTTCTCTTGGCTGCTCTTTCACTCACTCATTAATTTTGGTATTTTTCTCACGGTATATAACCCCTGTCACGGCTGCCATGGCAACAGGAGGGAATGTGCTCAGCGCTAAAATATCCTCTCAAAAATAACAAAAATAAGACAACAGAGGCAGCTTCTGTGGGCTGCTGCAAATGCAGATCTGGCCTGGCTTTGTGGTGACGGAGGATGAAAGATCCTGCAAGCTGGGGAAGCCCCTGAGCCCTGGTCCTCCCACAGCGCTCAGCCCACCCCACATCCCAGGGCACGCGGGCTGGGAGCTCCTCCTGGGATGGACACTGGGGCTGAGCATGTCCAGTCTCCTCATCCAGCCCGAAAGTTCATCCTCATCCTCAGGGACCACTGTCCCTTGTTCCTCAAGGCCACATCAGCTCCACCATTGCCACTTTGGAAGCTCCTCCCAGGATGGACACTGGGGCTGAGCATCTCCAATCTCCTCGTCCAGCCCTGAAAGCTCATCCCCTTCCTCAGGGACATTTCCTCAGGGACCTTTCCTCAGGGACCACTGTCCCTTGTTCCTCAAGGCCACATCACCTCCACAATTGCCACACTGGAAGCTCCTCCCAGGATGGACACCGGGGCTGAGCATCTCCAATCTCCTCATCCAGCCCTGAAAGTTCATCCCCATCCTCAGGGATCACTGTCCCTTGTCCCTCAAGGCCACATCAGCTCCACCATTGCCACACTGGAAGCTCCTCCTGGGATGAATATTGGGATGGAGCATCCCAGAAAGCTCCTCCCCTTCCTCAGGGAGCACCATTCCCTAGATAATGAAGAAAGATGGGTCTAGGCTTGGAGAAGGGGGTGAGGGCATTGCTCAGGGCGGGTTGGTGCTGTCCCATGGGTTTCTATCCACACGTGGATCCCTGGGACCAGCCCCACCTGGTGATGTGATGTCCCCAGACTCGAGCAGCGTTGGTGGCAGGGCCAGGGTTGTCACCCAGACCTGCTGTCTCTGTGTGACAGGGCTGGGGGAGAGAGGCACTTGTGTTGATAGAGCACACTCGGATCTCTCCGGGGCATTTGACTTCCTTCCACCTGACATTTTGATTAAAACTTGCATTAGAAGGAATTAACAGGGCACAGATGAGATGGATTCAAACTGCTTCCCTGGCAGATCTCCGAGGGGGCTGCTAATGGGGAGAGAGCAGAAAGGAACATTATTCCCACCTCCCTCCCCGGGGGCCCCGCGCTTCGTCCGCTGCTATGAAACATTTTTATCAATGATGGAGATGAAGAGATGAAATCTGTGCTGGGAAAGCTGGAAAATGACACCCAGAGCGATGAGACAGACAGGGAAGAGGATGTTTTCACCTGGTTAAATGGTCAGAGGGTGTTTGACTGCAGATATCCGGAATATGTCTGGGACTGAAGGTTGGATTTGAAGCCCTCAGGCTGGATCTTGGAAAGCAGTGGCTCTGGACATGCCTGTACAGGCTGGGGAGAGGAATCCTGGCTTTTAACCAGCAACCAAGGCAGCTTTAAGTTTAAACCCTCCCAGGAATATCTGCCTGGTCCAGCGATGCAGATTTGTCTGTGAAAGAGTAATTAGGAATCATTGTGTACTGATGTGTGGGGGCTGAAAATCAGTGAATAGCGCCCTGCTGGAGCTCTTTGTCTGGCACCCACACTCGGGGATGTCAGGGGAACACCAGGAGAGTTGGAGGGAGCACCACAGACACGACCACAGGCTGGAAAAGCCGGGCCTGGGGGTGTGATGCTGCTAAAACTCTGTTATCAGGTGATCTGAGCACCTGGCCTGTGTCCTCCCACACGGAAAACAGAGCGGGGAACCCTGAAATCCCACAGCGGGGAGTGACAAGAGCAGGGCTGGAGCTGAGGAGAGGCAGATTCAGCCTTGGATTGAAACCCAGCAGCCAAGTGGTGAAAGCATTTGAAGGCTGGAGAGGCTTTTCTCGGGGAGATGACGAGCTCACAGCACTGCTGCAGCTTTTGTCACCAGATTAGATCTCACTTTAAAAAAGAAACCATTTAATCCTGGGAGCAGCTCTGAGGCCGAGGCGAGGACGGGCTGGGGTGAGTGACCTCCCTGGCCCCATCCTCCACCTCATCCCTTCCCTCCACAGCCATCGGGAACAGAATGTCTGCAGTGCCCTGCAATTATTCAAGCCCTGATTAATCAATCCCCCGCTCCAGGGTTCAGGAAGGTTTCTCCAATCCCCACCCATCCTCTGCGGCACCAGAGATCTCCTCAAGAAGAAGCAGCAGGGCCCCAAAATGAAACCCTGGTGGCTGACTGAGCTTTGGTGCTCAGTGCCTGAGCTGATCCTGGGATTCAGAATGGAGAGGAGCTTCCCTGGCACTCCCAGGCTGTTGGAAACCCGTGGGATGCTCCAACAGCTTCCCCAGGTTGGGTGCCACCCCCAAGAGGCAGCTCCTGCTGTTCCCAGCACCATGACCATGCCAGTGGTCTGGTCCCTCCCATCCCCTGCCTCTGGCACTCTCTTTATTCCCAAAATATTCACATTCCTGCTCCTGGGTATAAGGAAGGAGTGAGTGGGGCTGTACATGAGGTGTGGAGTCACAGAGTCATGGAATCACAGCACCGTTTGGGTTGGAAGTGGCCTTAAAACTCATCTCAATCCAAAACCGGGATGTCACCCACTAAATCACATCATCCAGGTCCCCTGGCCCCCTTGGCTGTTCCCAACCCGGGCTCCCCATGACCTGGCAGGAGCAGGTTTGGGAACTCTGGTGGTTCCTGTCCTGCAGCTGCTGAAGGTCTGGCAGAGCTGGGGAGGGGCTGGAGAGCAGCAGGAAGGGGGGAGCTCTCAGGAAACGCAGCCTTGCAAGGAATGGGCTGAGTTTCTCACGGTGCTGCCGCTCTCTGAGCTGGCCTCGCCTCCTCCGGGGATCTGCTATTCATTCCTCCTCCAAAGGAGAATTACACCCATTTCCTGCTTTTGTTAGGGTCCAACGGTCTCCTGCCTGAAATCCCACCTCCAGCTGCTGCTGGGAGATGCTCCAGCCCTGGAGACAAGCAAGCAGGCACTGGGGAAGGGAGGTCTCCACATCCTGCCAACAGCAGCTGTTGGGGAGCCCTGACCTCCCTCCACAGGATCCTGCCGTCCAAGGGAGCAGGAGGAGACTCAGGGAGAAGAGACCAGACCAGACCTGCCCTGGCCATGACTGGCACGGGGATGGGACACGCAGAAACCTCTGCTCAGGCTGGGACTTGTCCGTGGAGTCTGGGCTGGGCAGGAGAGGAGCTGGAGAAAGGGAGAGGCTCATCCCTCATCCCTGGCGAGGAGGGATTTGGGTCATCCAGGGTTCAGGGAGGGATAGGGACCGTGGGAGGGCCCTGGGTGACAACAACAGGTCAGGGACTGTGGTGGGGACAGCCAGGCCATGCACGTGGGGAGCTCAGGGTGAGCGTGGATTTGGCAGGAGGTGGCAGGGACAGACAGGCTGAGGGCAGGGTCAGTGCATGGGGACAGCAGAGGAGCTGGGGGACAGGGAGCCAAGGTGCCACGAGCACCAGCAGGGCAGGAACAGAGCCCTGTGGGCACTGGGATGGGGAGAGCGGGGCAGCACAGACTGGGAATGGCTCTGGGGGCAGGTCATTGTGAGGTCATTGTCCCTCTGGAGCTGGCACGTGGCAGGAGCACGGGGCCAGCGAGGGGCTGGGGTGGAAGTGGTGGCAGCAGCCACGGACCTGAGTGACCTCTGCAGGGCTGGGGCTGTGTTTGCTCCGAGGGGTGATGCTGCCCCTTTATCTCCTCTCTCTGTTTGCTCTGCAATATCCTGGAGCCAGCACCTCTCAGGGCAAAATCCAGAGGTGCTGGAGTGAGGATTGAAGGGGAATGCAGGGCTAGACAAGTGGCAGACAAGCTGGGATCCACAGGAAAGGCCAGCCAAGATCAGATAGAGCACATCCACAGGGAGAGAATGGGCCTCAGTGGGAAGACTGCAGGTCTGGAGTGGGGGATCCTGCTGTGGATCTTCTCTTGGGGTTGGGGCACAGCGCCAGTGCTGAGCCTGGGGTGCAGTGGGTGGAATATTGGGAATGAGACACCGCTCCCAGCTGTGCCCAGGTGCCAGGGAGAAGGCACAGAGCTCACAGCACATCCTGCTTCCCCCCAGAGGGACAAAGTCCATCTGTCCCCAGAGACGGAAGCTTTGCACGTGCCCCAGTGTGCCCTGCTCAGAGCAGGAAGCAGGGAAGGGTGGCAGGGCTGGGCTGGAAGGGGGTGAGGCAGCTTTGGGGAAGGATCCTGAGGAAATGGGAGCAAGCAGGGAGAGCAGACTTTGCCCATCCTGGTAAACAAACAGCATGGATCACTCCAAAGCAATCCCTGACTGCACCATCCCTAACAGACACAGCCTGCAGGGCCCTGAACTTTCGTGTGTTTATTTTAGGACAAACGCGTTAAAGGGAAAATATCAAACAACAAATAATCTCCATGCACACCGGCTTGCCAGGCGTTCTCTGCTCCCCAGGGCAGGCTGGCAGCTCCAGCCTGTGCTGCTGAGTGCCACCTCACGTGCCCACATCTGTCCCCAGGCTCACTGCAAGGTTGGCCCCTCCACATCCATCCCTTATCCAGTGCCTCAAATCAGACCAGCCTCCAGAGGGACAGTTTTTCTTCAGGCTCATTTGCCGCACTGACCCTTAATTCCTTTTTCCCTTGCAAAAGGGCCCTGTGGGTCCTGGGGACTGGAGGATTTGCAGCCCCTGGCAGTGCAGGGTGTGCTTTGAACATCTCCAGCATCTCCACATAATCCTCTCTGCAGTCCCTTTGTTGGTTCCCTTTCATGGCACACAATTCCCAGCTGGGAATGAGTCAGAACAGCTCGGTGTCGGTGGGCTCTGCACTGAGGGGCAGCCTCCAGCCTGGAGTGGCCAAATGCCCAGCTCAGGGCATGCCCAGGCCACTGCCCAGTGCTCCCCAGCAGCCCCTGATGTCCCCAGGAGCTGCAGCTCAGCAGCGATTGCTGGTGCTCACGAAAAACCTCGTTTCATCTCCAGAGGAAACTCTTCAAAGCCACCCAAGCACTTTGATTTCCAAAAGGTTTTCATTCCTGTGAAGATAAGAAAAGCTCCCTTGGCACGGTGCAAGGGCCCCCAGGAGGGACTGCAGCCCACATGCCTGGGAGCCTGGCAGCCACGGGCTGAGAGAGCTGAGCGGGCAAACGAGTCCATGGCCACCAGCAGCATCTCTGGTGGCCTGGCACAGGACAGGAGCTGGTCCTGCTGCCATGGGACTGGCTCCTGCCCTCTGCCAGGTCGGGGATGTGGTGGGGTGACCTGGAGAGAGGCTGTCTGAGGTCTGGGGAATGGGGTGGGCACCTGTGTCTCCTCCCAGCATTCCTGGCATGGCCTCTTGTAGGGACAATGAGCTGGTGGCCCAGGACGATAGGCTGGTGGCCCGGGTGCTGCTCCCAGCTCTGGGCTCTGCTGCCCAGGGGTTTGGTTTGGAGACCAGTGGAATGTGTGTGGATGTGGGAGCAGGGAGTTTTGGGTCTCAGAGCCATGCAGGGGCTGGAGAGGGTGTGGAGCAGGCTCTTGGGACAGCCTGGGAATGATGGGGACAGTGTCACCATGGGGGTGGGTGTTCTTCCTGTCACCCCTCCTGTGGCCAGAGCCTGGCCCTGACCCTCCAACCTCATCCTGGCTCAAGGCTTCAACCACAAAAGAGACTTTGAGCTGCAGGATGTGGAGGTCAGGAAGCAGGAGCCCTTCTGGTGTCTGGGTCTTCTGCAAAGCAAGGAGTAAAACAAATGAGACAATTTGGATGATGAGATCCCATTGTTATGGGATAATGAGACCCCTGAACCACCTCAGCTTGAGGTCCCTGGCGAAACCACCATGAGCTGGCCCAAAAGCCTTCAGGAAATCACGACGGAGTACAGAGATGGCACGGGGGGGTCACAGGGAGCTGCAGGAAAGTGAAGCCATGGTCTCCCCATCCAGCAAATCCCACTGAGCTGTGCCTGGCGTGGAGCCAAGGTTTCGTGCCACCAGGGTTAGAGAGGGCTGTGCCAGGCACACCAAGTGAAGGGGCAGAGGAGCAGAGGGAGGAAAATCACTGGAGAGTGTTGGCCTGGCTCACAGCGAGACATTTGGAGTGAACCTGGTCAGAGTTTTCTCACAAAATGGAACCTCTTGGCCTGATTGCAGCAGCACTGCTCAGACCTGGCAGGGCTGAGACCACATTCAAGGGTGCTGTGGAGTGGGCAGGGAGCTGCTCTGCCCCTCTGGAGGGTGAGGAAGGTGAAGGGGCAGCGCTGGTGGCACCAGGGTGCTCGGTGACAGGAGGGCACAGCCAGCACCAGGCTGAGAAATCAGGACAGGAGGAGATCTGGGCCCCATTCCTGCCTCCCTGCCCCACAGCCCACGCTGGGCTGCTCCAGGGGACAGCTCTTGGCCTTGTGTGACACCCACAGTGTCACCTCCCAGAGGTGTGGGATGGGGCAGCTGCACAAAGCCAAGGAGGGATGGGCAGGACACAGCGATTGTGCCCCCATTGCTGCTGTGACACCACTGCTATGACACCCCTGGCTGTGACACCACTGCTGTGACACCACTGCTGTGACACCATCACTGCTGTGACACCATCACTGCTGTGACACCACTGCTGTGACACCACTGCTGTGACACCACTGCTATGACACCACTGCTATGACACCCCTGGCTGTGACACTACTGCTGTGACACCACTGCTATGACACCACTGCTATGACACCCCTGGCTGTGACACCACTGCTGTGACACCATTGCTGTGACACCACTGCTATGACACCACTGCTGCTGTGACACCATCACTGCTGTGACACCACTGCTGCTGTGACACCACTGCTGTGAAACCAACACTGCTGTGACACCACTGCTGTGACACCACCTCTGCTGTGACACCAACACTGCTGTGACACCAACACTGCTGTGACACCACTGCTGTGACACTGCCCCTGCCAGCCCTGCAGGGACACCAGCCCCACATCCACTGGTGTCCATCAGGGTGCCCATCACCTCCCAGTCCCCCCTTGGGGTTCAGGTGCCTCACCAAGGACCAAGAGTGGCTTTTTTTAAGTGAGTGGAGGGACAGTCCCCAAACTGGGAACTTCCCATTCCTCTTCCCTGCCCTACTCTCGTTCTGTGTGACCCCACACCTGCCCTGGGAGGCTCCAGTCAGGCCCAGCTCAAAGCAGGGGTGCTGAATTCAGGAACTCCGTTGGATTTGAGGATCGTGTTGGTGGAGCAGGAGAGGGCAGGGTTAGCAGGAGGAACAGGAGACGTGCTGGCATGATGGAAGGAGCACGGCAGAGCCTGGGAGACCTGTCCTACTTTTCCAACAGCCAAGAGCCAGCGAGGGGGTCCCTCCTGATTTCCCTTCTCCGGCCCCTGGGCTGATGCTGAGGGAGCTGCAGTGGGGACTCCCAGCCCGCAGTCCCGGAGGTGCCCGCTGGTGCCAAAGCTCCAGAGGAAGGTGCACGAACGCCCCGGGGCACCAGGCAGGCAGAGGAAGCCCTGGAGGGAGGTGCTTGCTCTCCTTTCTGCTTTCTCCTTTCTGCCTGGGGCACAAACGCTCCCCTGTGCCCGCTGCCCCCACTCCTCAAACCCCAAAGCATTGGGGCACACAAAGAGAGGCACCCCAAGCGTCAGGATGATCCCAAGGCTGCTTTTCAGGCAGCTTTGTCACCAAAAATATTACAGAAAACTCTTTCTCAGCTGGTTTTTCTGGTGTTTTTTTCCAGCCTGAGTCAGGTATTTAAAACCCTGTGGACCTTTCCGTGCCACTCCACCTCGTTAGGAAAGTGGGAGGGGAGGAAGCCATACAGAGGATCCCATAAGTGAGTTTGGGTTTGCAATCCTGTTGTTAGAAGGGCAAAAATAAACCCCAGAGCAGCAGCAGTGGGAGGCAGCACCCCCAGCCCTGCAGGGACACCCTGGTGCCTCGGGGGACTGCCAGGGACTTTTGAGTTTAATTTCCTTCTCTTTCAGCCAGGTTTTCTAAGGCAATGAGGTGATTTTAGCTCCTGGCTGATGTCACCGATGTGAGGCAACTCTGCAAGATTTAGATCCCAGAATCAGAGAATTGTTTAAGGTTGGAAACACCTCCAAGGTCACCGAATCCAGCAGTTAACCCAGCAGAACCATGTTCACTGTGAAATTGTGTCCCCAAGTGCCACATCTGCACGTTTCTTAGAACCATGGAGTCACAGAATTATTTGGGTTGGAAGGGATCTTCCACACCATTACTATTATTATTATTATTATTATTATTATTATTATTATTATTAGTCCAACCCTTTTGGCAGACATCTCCTAGCCCAGGTTGCTCCAAGCCTGGCTTTGGACACTTCCAGGGACCCATTTCAATTTGAAGCATCCCCAGATTGCTGGCTGGGTATGGGGAGGTGCAAAAGGTGCCCTGAAGGAGGAGAAACACACCAGGAGCAAACAACAACCTCTGGCAGCATCTTCCTGGCACTGCAGCTCCCCTGAGGGACCTGCAGCTCTCAGGGTGGGTTTCAGGAACTTGGCAGAGCCTAAACCCATCTAAAACTGGGTCTTGCTGGCCCTGAACCTTCTGAGCTCTGCTGGGATGGACCTGAAGCTCTCAGGGTGGTTTCCACCAGCTCATCAGAGCCTAAACCCCTCTAAAACTGGACCTTCAGGTCCCAGGGTGGGTTTCAGAAGGTCTTAAACCCCTCTAAAGCTGTGTCCTGCTGGCCCTGAGCCTTCTGAGCTTTGCTGGGAGGGACCTGCAGCTCTCAGGGTGGGTTTCAGGAGCTCAGCAGAGCCTAAACCCCTCTAAAACCGAGTCCTGCTGGCCCTGAGCTCTGCTGGGAGGGACCTGCAGCTCGTAGGGTGGGTTCCAGCAGCTCGGCAGGGCCTAAACCCCTCTAAAACCGAGTCCTGCTGGCCATGAGCTCTGCTGGGAGGGACCTGCAGCTCTCAGGGTGGGTTCCAGCAGCTCGGCAGGGCCTAAACCCCTCTAAAACCGAGTCCTGCTGGCCCTGAGCTCTGCTCAAGCTCTCCTTGCTGCCTCCATCCCAGCCCCAAACTGCGCCTGCTGTTGCACGGGCACGACTCGCGTGTCCATGGGGGGAAGCAGCCCCAGGAATAACCCAGCCTGGAAACCAGGAGCTCGTTTGAAGTGCTGGATACGGCAGCTCAGGAGCCCCTGCTCGCCCAGATTTCTAATTACGCTTCTGCATAATTGTTCCGAGCATTTGCTCACGCTGAAGCGAAGCTTATTGGTTTGTGAGCCCGAGCACACCCCGGGGCCTGCTTCCAAATGTAGGCCCAGCCTTTAGTGCCCCCGGAGCCGCAGTTGGAGGATGTGAAATTTGTGTGTTATTGCTGAGAGCTCCGTCACCGGGTTTGGAGCTCGTGGAGGGCTCCAGATGTGTCATCTGGGCCGGGGGGGTTTGCTGCTTTTTGTGCATCCCAGCCTCGTGGATGTGAATCCTCCACCTCTGCCTTTGCTTCCCTGCCTGAGGAAGGAATGCTGGAATTCTGAAGGCTGGGAGTTTTGAATTTTTTGTGTTGTTAGGTATTGGTTTTCAGAGGAGTGTTGTTTTTGATTGAAGGCCTTGGAGAAGGCTTTTAAAACTGAATGATAGAATCAGAATGATTGGTGTGTAGTTTGAATAGAAGTGTGTAATATTACATGGTGAAAGGTTTGGAATTTGTGGTTTTAGAATATAGTGATATGTATGGGACAATATGGAGGTTGGGTGTTTTTTGTTGTTTGTTTTGTTTTGTTTTTTAGTTCAGGTAGTACTTTCTAATTGGATAGAAAATCCTGTACTGTGGGTTATGGGTGTTTGGTTATTGGGATAAAAGTAAAAATGATTTAGGTTTAGATTTTAATTTGATTGTTTAGTTTTAAAAGACTTTGTAATGAGTGAGATATGCTGTAATTTTTTTTATTTTTAGTTTATTAGTTAGAAGTGTTGTAGTACTCACTGTGCTATAGATAAAAATTACTAAGTAACTGAGTCCAAATACGAAATTCCGTCTCTCATGGTTTTAATCCCAACTCTAACTGAAGAGGAAAAAAGGAAAATAAAAAGTAAAATAGTGATGCCCCATGTGAGGAGTTACATGGAAAGCTGCAAGGGTTTTCTCCGGTCTTTGATCTGCTGCTTCTAGAAGTTTCCCAAATTGTTGCTTGGATTGAGACCTTCAGTCTCATCAGAGGAGGATGAGTTTGGGAACACAGCTTCTGCTCCTGCATGGGGTTGTCCCAGGGTTTGGCTGTGTGCTCCCAAATCTCCACCACATTTCCCCCATTCTGTGCTCCCTGTGCTCCGTGTGCTCCCAATGCTCTCTGCTTCCTGATTTTCATCCCTCCCTGCGTTCTCTCCCCCTCTCTCTTGGCTCTCTGTGGGTTAATCCCTATTTTCTCTGATGCATCTGCCATCAGAGCTATATGAACCTTCCCTGTTTCCCTTCCCAGTATTCCCAGAGCCCTGCTAAGCAGCCTGGAGCCCGGGTCCCATCCCATCCCAATCCCTGCCATTCCCACAGATCTGGGATTGAGCCGTGTCCTAGGAAATGTGGTCTTGCCTCGACCCCAGGCATGGCTCTGTGTCTCTGGGATTGCCTTGTGGGGGTCACAGCACCCCTGGGAGGCAGGATCAGAGCCACAGTTAGGGCAGGGACTGAGATTAAATCCAGCTCTGGCTCCTGCCAGGTTTACAGGGATGGGGCTTGGAGCATCCTGGTCTCTGCCCATGGCAGAGGCTTGGAATGAGAAAAGCTTTAATCTCCAGCCCAAACCAGCCCATGATTCCATGATTCTGGGAGAACCTTTCCCATTTCTTTAAGCTCCAGTTTGCTGTGCCAGCAGGCAGGAAGTGGAACACACGAGCTTCCCCTGCCTTCCCAGATTGCTGGGATTTAGGGAAGCAACTGTGTGGGGTCACACCTGGGGAGACACAGAAAACTGGGAATGTGTCTCCACCAAAGCCCAGGGAGTCTTGGGAGTGTGGTGCCAAAGCCACCCATGAAGTCCTTCATGTGCTGAACCACCGGGAACAGGGACAAGTGACATCCAAATGGCTCCTCCCACAAGCCCCAAATCCTGGGGCTGCTGTCCCTGATGGGACGAGAGAAGGATTCCTTCTGTCAGGAGGTTCCTGAGCAAACAGGAGGGAGCAGTTCTGGGCTCCAAGCAGCAGAAACTCCAGTGGGGCAGCACCAACAAGGGAGAAATGTCCCCACAGCAACAACTTCCTCCTGCTCCAGGGGTGCTTCCTGCTGCTTGATTGGTGATCCACTTATCCAGGCTGGAGCTCCCAGTGCTCTCCTCCATGGATAGAACCCCTGGAGTGTCTCCAAAGCTGCTGATTTCCCCAGAGGAGCCTTGAGCACCTCGGCCACCCTTCAGCTGGGCATGTCCAGGACGCCCATGTGTTTTAGGCTGCAGTACAGGATGTGCCCAAAGTGTGAATTCTGTCCCCAGCTGTTAAACCAGCTGTGGCAGTGATCCTGATCCCTGTGGAGATATCTGCTGTTCATGTTCCAGCTGTTCAACAGCTGGGGCAGTGTTCTTTATCTTTCCCACAGCCCATCCTCTCTCCAGGAGATATCTCCTGTTCATGGGCCATGGAGTCCCAGGGCATGGCTGATCAAATTCCATCATCCCATTGGGAGATGCTCCAGCCAGGGGGAGGAGCCAAGCATTTCCTCCCCGGATCAAATCTGACATTTGGAACATCAGAGCAGCCTTTTCCCACTGGATCCCAGAGGAAAACCAGAGCCTTGCACATCATCCCTGGAGCTTTGGAGGAAAACTGCACCTTCTCCAGGAGCACTGCTCCAACAGAAGCACATCTGTCACTGCAGGAGGATGCAGCCACCATGGAATGGGACTGCACCAACACCCTGCCTGACTGACGGGGGGCAGCTTGGATTCTGACCCTGGCAGTGTTTTGGGTTTGTTCTCTGTAATTCTGTATTTCTATTTTAATTTTCCTAGTAAAGAACTGTTATTCCTATTCTCATATCTTTGCCTGAGAGCTCTTTAATTTCAAAATTACAATAATTTGGAGGGAGGGGGTTTACAATCTCCATTTTAAAAAGAGGCTCCTGCCTTTCTTGGCAGACACCTGTCTTTCAAACCAAGACACCTTGTCAAGGATCTCCTCCAGGACAAGGCCAGCACAGGTTCCTGGGGTGCTCCCAGGTGTGGCTGTGCCCTGGTGCTGCTGGGGAAGGAGAGAAGGCAGGAACAGCAGCAGCAGCCCTGCACAGTTATGCAGTAATATCCAAATCTGCTTACTGTCTGCCGCTGTGATTGAAGGAGTTTCTGTAATAATGTATTAGCTAAAGCTTCCAGATTATCCCAAAAACATCAGCTTTAACAAAGGGGTAATGCCTCTTTAATCCCCGCATGATCCCGGTTCCCAGTCTCTGCAGGACATTAATTCACGGCTAATACACAGACTCCAGGCAGGCTGCTAATGTGGGCTGCAGCCCAGTGGGGCCAGCCGGCCACTGCTTTGTTCCCCCTGCTCCTGGGATTGCCAGAATCTCCAGCCTGGCCCTGGTTCCTGAGCAGAGCTCTCAGATTCAGCCGCTGCGGTTGGTCTGGGAGCGATACGGGATGTTCCTGCCTCCCCTGCACTGTGGGACTGGATGCTGGATGTGGGATGTGTTCCTCACCCCCACATCCCTGGAGGAGGGGTAAAGGACACCCTGGAGCAGCTGTGGCTGTTTCATCCCTGTTTCATCCATCCAAGGCCAGGCTGGACAGGGCTTGGAGCAGCCTGGGATAATGAAAAGTGTCCCTGCCATGGCAGGGAATGGGATGAGATGATACTTAAGGTTTTTTCCAACCCATTTTGTGAGTCTGGGATTCTGTGAACATCAGCTGTGGTTCTATTGCACTTGGAAAACAACCTCCTGGTGGGAAATGCCATGGCCAGGGGTGGTGGGACCACCAGGATCTCAGCAGGGCTTCACCCTGGGCCAGAGCAGCTGCTCTGGGGACAACACCAAGGAGTTGTGCCAGGGCAGGGCCAGGCTGGATTTTGGGAGAAGTTTCTTCCCCCAGAGGGTGCTGGGCACTGCCCAGGCTCCCCAGGGAATGGGCACAGCCCCGAGGCTGCCAGAGCTCCAGGGGCTCCCAGGAATTCCCAGGGTGGGATTGTTGGGGTGTCTGTGCAGGGCCAGGGGTTGGATTTTAGGAATCTTGGGGTCACTTCCAGCTCAGAACACTGTGGGATTTGGAAAGGGACACTTCAGGCTCCTGAGAGCCCAGCAAAGGCAGTGCTGCAGATCCAAAACCCAGGGGTGTGTGTGGACAAACTGGGAAACAGGACAGGAGCTGGATGGACAAAGAGCAGATGGGGACCAGGCCATGCCTGTCCCCTTCAGTGGGACCCCAAGAGCCACTTTGTCCCGCTGACTGGTTGTGCAAATTGCTGTTGTCACCCTGGTTTGCTGCAGCTGAGCGTCCCCTCCCTCTGTCCCCAGCTCAGCCGTGCAAGGATGGATCAAGGAGAGATCCCTGGTGGAACAGCTTCTCTGCTTCTCCTTCTGCCCCCCATGGTCATCTCCAATTCCACAAGCAGAAGGAGCTGGAACTGGAGATCATGGTCTGAAAGCTGCTTTATCAAAGAGATTTTGGCCTGCAAAACTCTGGTGGCAACCTCTGGCTTGTTTCAGAGCTCTGCACAAAGTTTCTTGTGGCTCGGGAGGAATTCCCTCCACCCTGCTTGGGGTGGGCACATGGAAATGTTTGATGGTGGGAGGGAACCCTGGAGTTTTGAGTTCCCCTCACAATGCTCATCCCTGGGACAAAGCACAAAACAAAAAGCTGAGAACAAGCCCAGCACAGCAGAGAAGGTCTCAGAGGTGATGGCTCTCCCACACAGGTGGGATCCCTGGTCAGGAGAGCTTTCACCCCGCCGGTTGTTCCCTCACAAGAACAAGACATCCACAGCTCTGCAGTCTCAGAGCTACCTGAGGATGTCACAAATTGTCATCTGGAGGTGTCCATCCTCCCCACAGCCTATAAAGGGCTGAAGGCTCCACAGGGAGGCAGTTTGAGCTGCAAGAAACTCGTCCCACCCCATCTGCTGAGGCCAGTTGCCATCTGGGCCAGGACCTGAGCACAGTTCATCCTCAACCTTTGGGCTGCCTTTTCTCAGCTCCTCTTTTGATGTGGAAATCAGCAGCTACCTCAAAGAGCTGCTCCGTGGCTGAATTCAGCAGCAGGTGCCTCTTGCAGAGCGCTCCTCTCTCCTCAGGAACCTTCATGGTCTCCACGGTTACAGCATCAGCTCGGGGAGGTTTCTCTGCCTGTTCCTCCCTCACCTGTGGGGCATCGCTGCCAGTCCTGCCCTCGGGTCACAACAACCCCATGGACGCTCCAGGGTGGGGCAGAGTGACTGGGGACTGTGCAGTGGGAAAGGCCTGGGGGTGCTGGTGTCACTGTCCCCTTGTCTCCAGGACATCACATCCCATCATGTCCCAGCCCATCACAGCTCCCAGAAGCTCTGCTGGCTGCTCTTTGCCTGCTCCTTGGGAGGTGGCTTGCTGGAAGCTGCCCTGTTGTTGTGGGAATATGTCAGGCTCTCCTCATGCCACCCCAAAAATGCCACCCTTTCCTGGTGACAGCAGCCCAGGGATGGGGGGACAGGGAGGAGACACACTGCAGGGTCTGTGCCTTGCTGGTTTATTAATTCCAGCAAAATTCCAGCCCTGCCTGAGTGGGTACAGCAGCATCAGACTTGAGAAGAAACGAGCCCAGGTGTGCCCAGGTGGGCAAGGAGGCCACGGGCACCTGGCCTGGATCAAAACCAGTGTGAGAGCAGGAGCAGGGCAGGGCCTGTCCCCTGTGCTGGCACTGCTGGGGCACCTCGAGGGCTGTGTCCTGTTCTGGCCCCTCATGGCCACAGAGCCCTGGAGGGGCTGGAGTGAGTCCAGGGCAGGGAATGGAGGTGGGAAGGGGCTGGAGAATTCCTGAGGGAGCTGGGAAGAGGCTCAGCCTGGAGAAAAGGAGGCTCAGGGGGGACCTTGTGGCTCTGCACAACTCCCTGACAGGAGGGGACAGCCGGGGGGGTCGGGCTCTGCTCCAGGGAACAGGGACAGGAGGAGAGGGAGCGGCCTCAGGCTGGGCCAGGGGAGCTCAGGGTGGATTTTGGGGAAATTTCTTCACTGCAAGAGTGGCCAGGCACTGGAACAGGTGGAGTGCCCATCCCTGTAGAGTTCAAAACCCTGCAGGTGTGTCCCCTGGGGACAGGGGTCAGTGGTGCCCTGGGCAGTGCAGGGGGAATTGTTGGGCTGGAAGATCTGAGAGAGCTTTTCCAACCTCGATGATTCCATGACTCTGTGACCTTCCCTGGCTGCTCCTGGTGCTGGCCTGCCCGGGGATGCAGCCCTGGGGACATCAGGCACCTGTCCTGGCTGTTCCCCCATTTGTGTCACCCCACTGTGTGCCAAGGGGCACTGGAGGTGTTGGGGCAGGGACTGAGATGCAGAGGGGACACACACACACGGATCCAGGTGTCAGCTGAATGTCACTGGGACACGCACTGGGATTTAACCCTCAGTCCCTCCCGGGCAAGGGGAAGGCTCCAGGGTGGAGCAGCTGGCAGTGAGGCACCAGCAGGAGCCATTACTGGTTATACTGGGAGCCTGGTGGAGCCGAAACCAGCACTCCCACAGTGTCTGGGCTGCAGTGAGTCAGCCACCCCTGCTGCTCTCTGCCGTGTGGGACTGCACAGGTCCCTTCCCAGGGGCTTTTCCATGGCTGGGCATTCCCAGAGCCATGTCCCATGGTCATGTGTGACACATGTGTGACACACAGGTGTGCAAGGGATGGGGCTTGGAGCCACCTGGGACAGTGGGAGGTGTTCCTGCCCATGGCAAGGGTGGAACTGGATGGGTTTTAAGGTCCCTTCCAACCCAAACCATTCTGTGATTCCATTATCTTATCACAGGATGAGCCACAGAGAATCTGGGGCAGTGGGAACTCTCTCCTGTCCAGCCCTGGCAGAAGTCACCATGATTCATTTTGGCAGCTGCTTCCCCAGGATCTGTTTTGTCCCCACTCTCCATTCCCTCTGAGCAGTTCCTGCAGCCAGGACTAACACCGGGAATGCTCCCCCTGCCTCTCGGTTCCCAATGTCTCAGGAATGCTCTCCCTGCCTCTACTCCAGGTTCCCAGTCCCTGGGAATGCTCCCCTGCCTCTGCTCGGGGTTCCCAATCCCCCAGGAATGCTCCCCTGCCTCTGGGCTCCCAATGCCCAGGAATGCTCCCCCTGCCTCTGCTCCAGGTTCCCAATCCCTGGGAATGCTCCCCTGCCTCTGCTCCAGGTTCTCAATCCCTGGGAATGCTCCCCCTGCCTCTGCTCTGCGTTCTCAATCCCTGGGAATGCTCCCCTGCCTCTGCTCTGGGTTTCCAATTCCAGCATGAGGATCTGCAGCAGCAAACCTGGCCCAGGTATTCCAGCTGTTGGAATTCCAGCCCTGCCATGCCACACCTTGGAATGCTCACAGGGAAGCAGCCCCTGCGGGGATGTGGGAGCAGCACGTGTGGATCCGAGCTGTGACATCCCTGGATGAGGTTGGAATCACCCCCTGCATCCCCCAGCCTGTGTCCCACACCTGAGGGGACTCCACAACATTCCAGCCCATCCCAGAGCAGCATCCAGGGCTCTCCCCCGTGCCAGGGAATTCGCGATCCTTGCAGGGAGGATTCCATGTGCCAGGGAGGCTCTGGCAGCCTGAGGAGCTTTGGGAAAGGCACCTGACAGGTTGGGTAGCATTTTCCTGCGGGGCATCATTTCACAGCTCCAAGGTGTTTGCTGCACAGAGATTCGTGTGCAGGCACGGAGGAACAGAACAGGCAGGGAGCCTGGGAATGCCAGGAGCTGAGTCAAGGCACTGGCATGAGAAAAACTGGATCCAGTTTGGGCATGGGCACGTGGAGAGGAGAGGGAGGAGGCAGATCCTGGGGGCAGGACACACAAATGCTTCCACACAGAGCCTGAGCACAGCTTCCATGGATTGATTTACTTGTGCTGGCCAGGCTGGGAGAGGCCCTGGGCAACCTGGGCGAGGCCCTGGGCAACCTGGGAGAGGCCCTGGGCAACCTGGGCTAGTGGGTGACATCCCTGCAGTGGAAGGGCGTTGGAATGAGATGGTTTTCAAGGGCTCTTCCAACCCAAATCATTCCCTGATTCCATGATTTGTGACCCTGGAAGTTCACCTGAGCAGCTCATTGGGTCTCTTGCATTTCAGCCATGCAGCTTCCCCCTGACCTGGGCAGAGCCCTGGGCTCAGGGTGAGGGGGGAAAACCCACGGGACCACCCCAAAAGCGAGGGATTTTGGGGTCAGGATGGTGCCCTGAGCCCGTGTGAGCTCCGTGCTCCGCTCGTGCCGCTGCCACCCCATCTCCAAACACTTCCACGACAGATAAATGCCACACACCGCCCACAGCCAGAGGGAAGGGAGAGCTAAAAATACCCTCCCCTGATGGCTGCCAGCAAAGCCCAGCGGGGCCACCTGCCAGCAGGGAGCCAGAGCCACCCCGAGGAGAGCCAGGCACCCTCTGCACGCGGGAATAGGAGTTATTCCTGCTGGAATGGGCTCCTCGGAGCTGGGATGGGTGCCTGGGCAGCTCAGCTCAGCTGGCAGCTCCCCACGCTGCCTGCAGACACAGTGGGAGGCTCAGATCCTGGGGAGACAGGCGAGGAAAACCCCAAAAGGGGGAGGAGGGGGGTGACATCCTTCTCTGCCACCTCCCCAGCGGGGCAGAGCAATTGCCAGACCAGGGGAAAGGCACTGGAGCTGCTGGCAGAGGGGTGGGGGACAGTGTGGGGACAGGGGACATTGCTGGGGGACAGGGGACATTGAGACATTGCTGTGGGGTTGGGACAGGGACATCAGAGCAGCCTGTCCCACTCTGCAGAGAGAAATGAGGATGGTGAGGAGATGCTCCTGAGCCTCCATCACCCTCCAGGAGGTATCCCCAGGTCTGGGGGGTGGTGGCACCTCTCCAGGGTGGCCATCAGTGTCCTCTCCAAGTTCTGGGTGGCCATGGTACCTCCCCAGGGTGGCCATCAGTGTCCTATCCAAATTCTGGGTGGTGGTGGCACCTCCCCAGGGTGGCCATCAGTGTCCTATCCAAGTTCTGGGTGGCCATGGTACCTCCCCAGGGTGGCCATCAGTGTCCTATCCAAGTTCTGGGTGGCCATGGTACCTCCCCAGGGTGGCCATCAGTGTCCTGTCCAAGCAGGAGGGCACAGGCAGCTGCCCTGTCCCCACATGTCCTGCAGGCTCAGCCTGTCCCCTGAGCAGCACTCACCAAAGTGCCCGTAACCAGCAAGGTTTGCTCGTCCTTTGGAAGCTCCTGGACAGCCCAGGATGGGCTGGAATTCCCGGATCTCTGGGCAGGCAGCGCCTCAGGAGCTGTGGGAAGCTGCTCCCTTCAGCTCAGGGCAGCCCCTGGGATGGATGTGATGAGGAGCAATGAGCCACACGCTGCCTCTCATCCCCCAAAATGAAAACCTGACATCCTGGAGGACTCATTTCAGGGTAAAGAGCGTGAAACTAGAAAACATCTCGCAGCTCCCTGCCTGCCTGGCTCCGCAGAGATCTGCCCACTCAGGCCGGATCTGGAGCCATGGAAAAGGAGCAAAGCAGAAGAGCTCTGTCTCTGTTCCAACCCTTCAGAGATTTGAAACTTGACAACACCGCAGGAGAGATTTTTCACCCTGTTTTTACAGATTATCAGTGCATGAAAACACTGCCACATCCATGCCAGACCTGTGGAGCAAACCTGCTCCCAGCGCCCGGGGAGAAAAATCCTCCCATTCCCACAGCCAGCAGCCCCCAAGCTGAGAGTGTGTCCCGTCAGCACCAGAGCACCCACAGCCCCCTGCAGCACCCAGAGCTGCACCCACAACCCCCTGAAGCACCCACAGCCCCCTGAAGCACCCACAACAGCACCCAGAGCTCCCTGCAGCACCCAGAGCTGCACCCACAACCCCCTGAAGCACCCACAGCCCCCTGAAGCACCCACAACAGCACCCAGAGCTCCCTGCAGCACCCAGAGCTGCACCCACAGACCCCAGCAGCACCCACAGCAGCACCCACAGCCCCCTGCAGCAGCACCCCATGAGCAGGACCCACCCCCCTGCAGAGCTGCCCCCAGCTCTGGGGTCTCCAGAAGGATCTGGAACTGCTGGAGCAAATCCAGAGAGGCCATGGGGATGCTCCAAGGGCTGGAGCCCCTCTGCTCTGGAGCCAGGCTGGGAGAGCTGGGGGTGCTCACCTGGAGAGGAGAAGGATCCAGGGAGAGCTCAGAGCCTAAAGGGGCTCCAGGAGAGCTGAAGAGGGACTGGGGACAAGGGATGGAGGGACAGGACACAGGGAATGGCACGGTTGGATGGGATATTGGGCAGGAATTGTTCCCTGGGAGGGTGGGCAGGGCTGGCACAGGGTGCCCAGAGCAGCTGTGGCTGCCCCTGGATCCCTGGCAGTGCCCAAGGCCAGGTTGGACAGGTTTTGGAGCAGCCTGGGACAGTGGGAGGTGTCCCTGCCATGGCAGGGGCTGGAATGAGATGAGATTTCCTTTCCATCCAAACCATTCCGTGATTCTTTTCCCCTGAAAGCTGCAGAGGCTCCTGCTCAGGATGGCTTTGCTTGGGCTGCTCTGCACCCCAAATGTGACCCCCAAATTCTTCCCTCTTCCTCCATGGATTCAGGCTTTCCTTCCCTGACCCCGTGTTTGCCAAATCTGGGGGCCCCCCACGAGCTCACCCCAGCCCCAGCAGGACGGGCAGATTGCCCAGGGGAATCCAAACCCCGAGGATCCCGAATTTCCCGCTGGGCTGGAATTTCTCCAAAGGGAGAAAACCGAGGCAGGACCCTGAGCCCGTGGCAATCCTCAAGGCACGGGAAGCTGCTGCAGAGGAGCTGCATTGCACAGGACTGAGTCATCCACTCTTCTTGCTGCCTCATGTCAGATATCATGGACACGAGAGGGGAAAAAAAAACCAGAATTACGTTTTCTCTTCTTCCGCCAGCCACGATCCTGAAGTGTGGCACGGTGAGGACCAGCCCGGCTCCTTCTGGGGCACAGCTCAACCCTGAAAAACCTGGAGAGGTTTCCCCTGGCTGTGGGGAGGTTTTCCCATGGGCAGGGAGCAGGTGAGATGCTTCCCACTGGGATCTTAGCCCGTGGGTGCCACACGGCGGGTTCTGAGCTGTTCCCTTGGCATGTTTGCTCCAGCAGCTCAGGGTTGAATGGCTGGGGTTGGGAAAGGCTCTGATTCACCGGGTGGGCTCAGTTCCCTGTCCCTGCTCCCTGCCCCACCCTCCGAACTGGTTGTGCCGCTGCTGGAGCAGGACAAACACCCCTCGGGGCTCCCCCAGTGCCAGCGGGCATTTCCAGCCCCACAGGCACCCCACGGTGCCCAGGCAGGTCCCTTCCACTCCGGAATGATCCCGCTGGAGATTCCCTCGGTGGATGTGGAAACGCTGCTCCTTTCCATCGGTGGGCTGGGAATAAATCCCCCGTGTCGCTGCTGATACTCGCAGCTGACACAGGAGCCTGGCAGGGCACTAAAGAGCCGTGAGGAGCCAGCAGCCTTCAGGCCAGGCTGATCCAAGCATCCCTATTTCATCCCCCAGCTGAGAGTTCGAGCTGGGAACAAGCAGTTCCTGCCAAAATGAGCCTGGGGTTTGGAAAAGAAATATGCAGGAGTGGTAGGAAGTGAGGTTTAGCATCCCTGCAAACCTGAGGGAAGGGGAGAGAGCTGCTGGGGGCTGAGAAAGCCCAAGGTGGGCTGAAATTCCCACGAAATAAATGTGTCTGGAAGAAACAGGAACAGTGAGGGGGGGTGTTGGTATTGATGGAGCACCGGGGAAAAGAAATTCCCTCCCATTTGCAGGGAATTCCCATTTCCCCCAGGAATAAACAGCCCCACTCCATCCCTGTTCTGGGAGCTGTGGAGCAGAGAGCTCAGGGGAGAGAGGCAGGGAGGAAGGGATACTGCAAAGGGAAAAGGGAAAAGGGAAAAGGGAAAAGGGAAAAGGGAAGAGGGAAAAGGGAAAAGGGAGAAGTGAGAAGGGAGAAGGGAGAAGGGAAAAGGGAAAAGGGA
>VWZS01011031.1:210091-273576 GCA_013397075.1 Rhabdornis inornatus | reverse complement strand
CTAGAAAAGACCTATGTGCCCTAACCGCGCCCTCTTTCGCTCCTGGGACCCCACAAGAAATAAACCTCAAATTCTCCTCAGGGGGGAAAGAGCCTCTTTTGTTATCTTTTATTCTGTCCATGCGGGGGAGACAGGCTTCCTCCTAACATCTGAGCTAGTCTGGGGCTAGGGGGGAATCTCTTTAACCTCCCGCAGGTGATTCTAAAAATGTCACCTGATTTCACTGGCCTTCTGTTCTTCTGTTAATGGAGGGCTATGCAAATGAAAATGAATCTTGGTGTCAGTGCCTCTGTCACCTTGTTCTGTTTTACTGCCAGGCTGCAGCAGTCCTGTGGCAAGTAGCTGATGGCTGCTGGATCAGGCTGACTTGTTTCTGTACAGGCCAGGGGCTGCTGTTTTTGTGAGAACTCAGTCCAGGGCAGGCTGCTTCAGTACCAGCTGGTTAAGACTCTCTGCCAGCCCTTGCAACTGTTTATCCTCTTCTGGTGGGATATGAAAGTTAAACTTGATGGGATCTCAAGTTGGGGTTGAAAAAGCAAATCTGCTGTGGTGATTCTTTTATGTTGATCCTTTAGCACCCTTGGGGCAAGCCTTTGCCTCTTGGTACACAGTTATCACTAGTGATTTATTTGCCAAAGTATTTCAGCAAGTAATCTTTGGACAGAGTGCAGTTCTCAGTTAATTTTTTTTTAAAGGTATGGCAGACTAACTGGACTTGTACCCCATAAGCTCCCTGTATTTATACAGGCTGAACAGACAGGCTTTATTCAGTCTGAAAGATTAAATATCTCTGAAGTCTGTAATGTCCCAACTGTGGTGGGTGGCAACAGTGCTAAGCAACAAGCCTTGCACGGTGACAGGCTGCTTAACCACACCATTGATGTTCCGTTTCTCATAAGAACCTTAACACTTCATTTTAGCTGGCTGCCATTCCCTGTGTTGTGCTGGATCCTGATAATCCATTCATGGTATGCAAAAGTGGGGGGATCTTTAGTAAAACCCAGATGAAACTGGTTGACTGACACACAGGGATCATTATTCAGCATTTGGGGTGCTGAACAGTATTATTAAGAACATTAGGAATAGTATTTTTCTAGAAACAATTAAAAAAAACCCCTCTAATCTTTGATTGGCTCTCAAATGCAAGAGTAAAGCAGCAGCACTAAAATGCCTGTGGAATAAACAAACTGGCATAAAGTCCTCTTGATGCTCCTGTGAGGACTGGTTTTACAGGCTCATTCCACTTCCACAGAGGCTGAGTCAATGGTGTGTTGATTTCAGATGGATGGTGACACACCTGCCTTGAGCAAGGAGAAAGCTGGAACAAGTCAGGCTTGGAAAAAAACAGCAAGTCTTCTCTTTTGATGATATGAGTGCAGCAACATGATACCTCTGCAGCTCTGAGACTGGATCTTCTCTAGTGTGAGAAGTCTTACTGGAGACAAGATGATTTACAAAGGTATCCAAAGGTCTTGTCAGAGCTTTTGGTGGAAGAAGAAAGAGGCTGTGGTTCCTTAAGAAAGAAGGAAGTCTTCTCTGCATAACTCCCAAAGAAGCCTGAGGTTGCTTCCTGTGTCTTACCCAAGTTTCTTTTGGGATATGGCATATGAGAGAATGTTGCCCCATGTCCTGAAAGGCTTGGAGAAATTTTCAATTTAATGTAAAGCCCTGCAGTAAAACTATCCAAGGAAAGGAACTGACCTGGGGTACACCACAGGTGTGCACTTAAAGAATGTGTTTTGTTTTCTGTTATTGGTGGAATAGATGTTTCTACAGGGCACAAGTATTGAGAGGATTTTGCTGAAAGTATTTAAAATGTTACTCCACAGTTAACTGCCCTGTTTCTTGTCTGGAGCAAACTTTTGTACTAGAGCTGCTCAAACATAACTGATACTTTTGTGCCCCTGATACTCCTTTGCAAAGGTTGGTTTCTCGGTGTGAACAGCTGATGACAGTGATTGCAAAGCCTTGGCGTAAATCTAATTCCTTTAAATTTGTGTCTGCTTTGTGCCAGTAAAAACTTTGCAGGTGAGATAATGACCTATTAAGCTTCTGGGGCTGTCTGCTCAGGGATCTGATGATGCTGACACTTGGCCTGCTCATCTAGCCTGCTTAAAAACAGCACTACAAAAGAATGAGCACAGGGGCAGCTGATTTTGGCCAATTTGTTTGAGGTAGGGACTGAAGAATATGACAGTAAGTTGTTGTTGTAGTTAGTTATGTGTGCAAGGCTTTTTCCTCACAGTCAGCAGCTGTCGTGTCTCCTTATCTGTCTGTTGCCAGCTAAACCTTGTATTGGTTCCTTGTAGCTGTGACTCCCCCAGCTGTCAGTGGGCTCTGAAAGTCAGTCAGTTTGTGAAACTGGGTGCATCTGGTACAGGCAGAACTTCCAGGTCCTTCATGTAGAGCTGCTGATGTCAAGAGAATGCAAAGTGGGAAGTCTGTCAGTCAGCAATGCTTTATATTTTGGTGGCAGGCAGTTTGTCTCCTGTGCAATTTAAAAAGTGGGAGCATGGGAGGAAATATTTGCAGAGCTTTTGAGCAAATGCAGATCTCCATTTGAGGATCACTGGCCACTTTGGAGCTCTAGTAAAACTCAGGTTGTGGTTGTCCCATAAGCTCTTAATGTCACTGTTGGCATTGTTCCTTTTCTTCTTTGACATACAGGGCTGTTAGAAACAAGTTTTCCTTCTCACCTCATGCCCTAAATCTTTACTAAAAATATTTTTGAATTGCCATTATAACCTGAAATAGATGTCAGAGACTCAGCAAGGTCTGCAAGGGTATGAACTCCTCGGAGTGAATTGGTGAACTGTTAACCTTGGTGTAAACTGGAGCCAAGATGCAGAAGGCAGAGACATTGGCTTTTTGACTGCTGCATGTCATTGTGATTAAATGATATTTAGCTGCAATTCTTTAGGTGAGTGCTAGCACTATCCTCTTTAATTACCCAAATCCTTCCTGAGTGAAGTGCCCTGGACTGATAGAAAGAGCTCAGCTGACTTTGGCTCTGCTCCTTTTTTTGGTGCTGATGAAAGTTCTGTTACCATAGCCTTTCTTATTGTAAAGCACTCTGGAATTATATGTAACAGTGAACACTTGGATGCAGCTTTGAACATAAGTCTGATCTGTCTTTCTCAGCAGGTGCTTGTCTGTTTGCATAGAGAGGTCTGAACAGTCGTACTGCATTTTCCTTGGGAGAGCAGCGAAGGCTTGTTGGGTTTGTCAGACTGCATGATGCCAAGTTCACCTGGCTTTAACTTTTGTTGCTCTGACAAATGGAGAATTAGCTTGGTGAGGTGACTGAGATGAAGCACTGTGTGTCAGGGGCTTGGGGAGTCACACAGGGGACACTGTTGTGTGACATGCTCACTGCCTGCATGCATCTCTGCACAGACCTGAAGTGAGTGTGCTGCCTGCTCACCCCATATGGTGGCATGTGAGAGGCAAATGACATCTGTTCCTGAACACCAGGCTGTCCTACTGGCTGAAGGAAGGAACATGGATCTGCCCAGCCTGTTCTGGCCCAGACTGTCTAGAGCTGACAGCCTGGTTGGAAGCCCTTGGCATTGTGTGAAGCATGTAGCTGAAGGGATTGAGACCATTCCTAATCCCTCTGAGATGCAAAGAACAGCTCTTCTGGCTTCTCTTGTTCTCCCACAAACTTAGCTGTGGCTTGGCTTTCCTGCTTTGTGGACAACCCAAGCCACCATAGTTGACTTTCTTTCTCCTTGTCTTTAGCACCAGGTGGCTTGTGTGATAGCTGAATGTAGCATCACATTACATCCTCTTGTGGCCCTTCTGGAGCTTTTTTTTTGAGCACTGTTTTTTTTTGTTTGTTTGTTGTTTGGTTTTTTTTGTGTGTTTTTTTTTCTCTTTCCCTGCCAAGACACTGCTGTTCCCAAAGATAAGATGCAGCACAGCTGCCTCTCCAGCATTGGATGCAGAATTTGAGCTTCTGCTGGGCCACCTGTTCATCACAAGTGGTATTTCTGAAGCAGAACTTGAGACTTGTCCAGCTTTGGGATTACTTGGAGCAGATACTCAGCTGTACTATTAATACCATCCATCTTAAAACCCCCAGACCTTGGCTTAGAGCCCTTCACTGGCCTTTTTTGACTGAATGGTTGTTACGAGGGCTGAAAGTGGGGGTGTTACTGCTAATAGGAGTTACAATATTGCTACAGAAAGGCAAACAACTCTCAGAAAAAAAGAAGTATTTGTGGAAAAAAAGTGAGAAGTATTTGTGGAAAAAAAGTGTTCTTTGTGGCTTAGATCAGGGCCTTGTCCATTTAGAAGTGCTGGTCTGTGTATGACTGATCATGGGCTCAGACTTTATGGCTGTTTTAAGGGGGCAGCTACACAAATCCTTCCTAATAGGAACCTTAGTCCACTGTAAGCAATAATTAGCCCATGGATGAAGAGTGAAAACTTGAAGGAATGGTAGATGCCCATCTAGAGAAGACCATCATTGTACTGAACCTGAATATAAGCTGTGGTCTGCCACAAGTCAAATGTTGTATATTAACCTGAATGGAACTATGCTACTTAACCTCAGAATTATTCTTTGGGAATATGATTAGATTTATTTGCCTTTATTTGCAGTGATGCTCTTTCACAGTGTAGCTTTGCTTTTGATAAAAGTGGAAGCACTCATTAGACTATGTAATTTCTGGGCTGTCTGTGTTTCAAGACATCCTTATCCATACCTCTGTCTTAAAAAAAAATAATAGCTCTCCTTCTTGCCTTCCTGACAGATGTGTCTGACCATTTGCCTGGTCAGAAAATCATTTAGAACTTGTGTGCGTGTGTATACCAGGAAAACCATCCCACTGTTGTAAAGCTTTCCTCAGTGTTGTATTCACACATGCTGTGGTTTAGACTTGTTTCTATCATGGCTTTGTGAAGGTTGATCTCAAAACAAGTGCAACAGAGCTTCCTGGGAGTGCTTGGAAATTCAGCCAGAGGATGGATGGCGAATGAAAGACAACACGTGTTCACGTGAAGTTTAGTTTTGGAAAAACAGATACACAGCTGGATAGCAAGACATTCAGTCAAGGCAGGCCTTGTCTTTTGAGTGTCTTTCTCAAGGAAAAAACAACCATGTGCTTTGAGAGAAAAGCTCTGTGGCAATTCTGTACAGCTGTTCCTCACTTCAGTATTGATCTCAGCAGTCCAGGCAAGGAAAAACTCATTGTGGGAGATGCCCTGTAAATCAGGCTCTCATGCGGAAAGGTCTTGGTGACAGTGGGCAACAGGGATATGTACTTTGTGTGTCCAAGGTGTTATCCAGACTTCAAAATAGCATCTCAGCATCTGTGAATAAAAGAGGAATAGGTGAGAAAAGTCAGGTGTTTGCTGGTTGATCTCAGCATTGCAGGCTGTGATGAGGCAGGAGAAAACACCATCCTTTTGTCTGCCTGCTTTATCCTAGGAAAAATACTGTTTGCTAAGTAATCCTGTCTAGTGGGAAAGCCTGTGCAAAGTGTCTCCCACCCAGGAAATCTATTTGGCACCTACTCTATTTCTGCACACTCTCCTCAGTCACTCAGGAATATGGGACAGGTAGATGTGTCTGGTTCAACTCCTTGCAGACAGGAGCTGGCCCTGGATGCATGAAAGATGATAACCTGGCCTCACACCAGCTGTCTCTCCAGAGGAGAGGCTTGTACACACATGAAGACATGGCAGAGCTGCTCTAAAAGTGATTGTACAGCTAGAGATGGCCTAGAATCCCAGTTTCTGAGCACCCAATGAATTGAACACATACCTGTTGCAGGTTTTTTTCCCTTTGAAAGTGACAGCTGTCCAGGCTGGAGTGATCCCTCTTCTCACACACGGTGCGTTTGATTTCCACGTGAAGCATGTACTTCAGCCCTCTGACAATCTAGAGAAAGCAGTTTCCTCCTTTAAAATGGGGGCAAGGGAAAGAGATGCCAAAACTTTGGCTAGGAGTCAAGTGCTACACCTGAGAGCTGTGTGTCACCTACACAGAGCCCTCCTGAGTAGCAGTGCTATAGGGGACAGCTTTAGCAGTCCTGAGGAAGATCAGGGATGTTGTGTTTTGGATGTGCCATAGGAGGGTCAATTAAAAGATGGTTTGAAGGACCATGAGGAGTCTGCTGCTCTTACCTGTACCATTGCTTTCTTTATCTGTGATTCCTTAAACAGAAAGAGGTCATTGGAGCTGTTGTTGTATCTGTAAACCCCAAAGCGAGCGGCCTTGTGGACCCCGGGGTTGTTGGTGTTCACTGGGACAGGGGAGCCAGGTCTTATGGTTGAGAGAGGTGGTGGTACATTTGCAACTGAAACAACACAAAACATCAGGGTAAAACACATCAGGGGCTTGAAAGGGTGGGAGCTTCAGCCCTCTGAACCAGTGCTAAACCCTTTTACTTGTCCAATGCATTTGTACTTCAGAAGGTCTCTGCTCGTATCCGTTACAAAATAATTTTCATTTGTATGTCTGAAATGGTGAAATAGTCCTAGGAAATTAAGTGACGTAAAGAGATGCTGCCAGAAGTGAAAGCAGAGCTCAAAATGACATGGAAGAAGCCAGAGTATCACAAATATTATTTAAATGTCTCTGGTATAACTCCCAGTTTATAGAAGGACCAACTTTGAATCTGCTTATAAAGATACATCATGTTGCTCAGAGTACAGTATAGTTTTGATAACATATCAAACAGTGGCTCGAGAGTCCTGCTGCTCTTAATGTGCATATCTTATCTTACAGATATAAGATTTTACACCATACCCCACCCTTAAACTTTTGATGGCATCTTGAAGTTTTTATGTTAGAAGGATTTAGATGTTAGGAAGAAGTTCTTCACTGAAAGGGTGATAAGATGCTGGTATATATTTAACGCCTGGAAGTTTCCAAGTCCAGGTTAGATGGGGCTCTGAGCAACCTGGTCTAGTGGAAGATGCCCCTGTGTGTAGCAGGAGGGACAGAAGTAGATGGTCTTTAAGGTCCCTTCAAACCCAAACAATTCTATGATTACCAAGGTCATGGAGGGTAGAAGCAAGGTGTGTAGGAAATGGAAACTGGGGAGTGTGTGGAGTCAACCCATGACCTTTAATATTAGAGCATTTTATAGAACCATTTACTGTATATTTTTACTTTTTTGTGTAGATCTTTTCCCATGCACCGCTTATTTTTCAATAATTTAAAAGAAGCTTGAAGCTTACAGCTGATACCATTATTTCACCTCCTTTTACATTTCCCTTCCTCTCCATCTTCTCACTTCTGAAATCAAAGAAGAGGAAAAAATCCCCAATCCTGCGGGAGGTGTCATCCAGCCACTGCTAATGCCAAGGCCTCCCAGTGCAGATGACCCTGTGTGAGTGCAGGCAGTGAGCCCGCATGTGCTTGTGCACACAGAGGTCGTACTAAATCTGCTGTGCTGCGTTTTTCACAGATAGATATCTCACCCACATCCAGCTGCACAGAGCATGGGCTGTGTACTTAAGCCAGTTTGCACTGAGAAACCTAAGTAGAAGACAGGGACAGCTTGATGATCCAGAGTCTATTAAAAAAAAAAAAAAGGAAAAAGAAACCAGAATTACGTGCCATCATCAGCACGGAAGGTGACGAAAATTTATCTTACATGTTGCTTATGCACATCCTACTTATACTGTCACATCATTCTCAGAGGTGTTAATTGCTGCTCCCACTTGTAACAGTGCTCAGGGATTTACACCTTGACCTGCAAAGGGCAGACTCAATTCCACATCCCTCCTCAACCCAAGAATGTCCAAATCCATCTCTCTTCCTGGATGATACCCCAACTACCTTAATGACCCCTGTATTTTCTTGCAGGTGGGAGCTGAGAGACCCAGGCCATGTGTTGGAGAGGAGTAGATGTTCTGCAGGTGGCTTGGTGTCTGGTGTGGAGGTGATGAGCTTTCCTGTCCCGTGCCTCTGATCTACGTTGGCACTGGGTGTGCAGCCAGCACTGGGCAAATGTGGTGTTTTTTCATCCAACAGCCCACAATCTACTTGTGGATCCCAAGACTATTGTCTGTGGGATGGTGTTTTCCCACCGCAGCAAGGGTGGGATTCAAGAGTCACAAAAGCTTGTGACCATTCAGCCTTGGACCAAAGGCATTTCTCAGGCAAGCAAATCTTACCCAGTGCTCACCTCATGGGTAAAACCTTTCACATGGGTTTAAGGCACTGGCATCCACAGGTGATTCAGTAGGGCGATGCAGGATCTGTCTGCAGGCAAAAATTAAGCTCGAGGCAGAGCAGGGCCTTGGCTTGCCCACAAGGCCAGCTGTCCTCCTACTCAGAAATGCTTTTCCTGTGCCATCAATACCAACCCAACAGCTTTTTCTTGAGCTCACCTAGCAACTGGGACATTCTGCCAGGCTGAGAGCAGATTGCTGCCTTGAGCTCTTCTTGCTGCTCCCCAGCACCTTGCTTGAATATCTGCTTTCATGCCTGTTGGAAAAGTCAAGTGTGGCAGTGGTGGGGGTGTTGACATCAGACAATGTTCTTTGTAGAAGGGGTGATAACCACAGCCTCTTTCAATCTTAACACAATGTCCTTTTGTGGTTTTTGAGAACCCTCAATGCCTCTTGAGTCATGGTGGTAACTTTTACAGGCATGGGGTGAATGAGACTGGCTGAAATCATACCGTGTGGATGGAAAAAAACTATTATGCGTAGTATTCAAACCAAGAGTCAGAGTCCAAGAGTCCTTGTTCTTGATTCCAGTGCCTGGGAGATCCAGCAGTGTCACACAGGGCCAGGTTTCTGAAATGCGTCGCCTGGAGAGGTGAGCAAACTGGGCAGGTGTTGTAGACAGGTAGACTCAATATACCATGTATTGTAAGCAGGGTATAGGTTATAGGTCATAGTTTCCCCCAGCTTTCACCAAGGGGTACTGGGCATTTTACCTCTTTCACTTGTTGCAACTTGGTGTTGAAAATGACTCATACCAGAGCAAAGTCAGTATAAAATCTACTGAGCCCTTGCGGGAGATGTTTATCCCACCATTTTCCTCTGGGGATTCCTTAAGGCTAGGATTTGGTTTTCTTTGTGTGCTTTCATTCCCATTCAAGGTAGTCACTGCATGGCATACACACTGGTCTGAAATCACGTTTACTGTTTGGAATAGTTTGCAGTTATTTCCAAACCTCAAAGAGTCTCTGGTGTGAGGTACCTGTAAATCTGATTTTCTCTCTGCAGCCTTTTCTGACCATTTCATTCCTGGCTTGGCTTGAGTGCCATTACCTAAAAATTCGAATTTGTCTAAGGTGATGGCCCCATTCCAGACACGAGGCAGACTTGGCCCAGAGGGTCAAATAGCAGTGCAGGGCTCTAGGCATACCAGCATTCCTGAAACATCCAGGCCTATGTAGGAGCAGAGGCACAGCATAACTTGGCCAGGCATGTACAATACTCAGAGGCCATGACTGTGTGACCTCACAATCTGAGCAACCAACTCCTGCTGCTCTAGTGGGAGATGCTTTGGAACAGAGCATTCATATTCAGAGCCCATCCTTGTTTCTGGATTTGGAAATGTGAAGAGAGAGATGGAAAATCCAGCCCTCCTCCTGTTCCTTCTGTTGGGCAATAGTAGGGTTAGAGCCTTTTCTTGCTCAAAACTAACAGGCAACCAACTGTTATTGAGCAAACGAGGGCTGTTCTTGCATATATGAGCTGAATGTTGTATTAAGAGGCTCTCTCTTTTGCTTTCCTTCTTGAGGATTGTTTTGGGGACCTTGTTCCTGCAGAATGAGAGAGCAATTCTGTGGATGCTCCCTCCCAGGATGCAGTGAAACAAGTAAGCAGATTGCAACAGGTTGATTTTTTTTCCCACCAGTACTCCCTCCTTTAAAAACTTCCTCCCTCTTGCAAGGCTAGGGTTTTATCTTTACATTTAAGATGTGGCAGATTTCCTGCATGCCTCTCCAGCCCCCAAAGGAAACCACAGCAGAAACAAAAAGCAACTGGCTAACCAAACACCATCTCTGAGTTCTTTCTGCATATGGCAACCAAAGTAATACTGAAATATATTCAGTAGTACGGAACCAAAACCTTCACAGAAAAACACTCATGTCTGCAGCTCCCATTCTAAAGATTTAAGGCCAGCTGCAACCAAGAGAGTTCTCTTACTCAGCAAAAAAGAAATGAAACAGGTTAATACTTCATTAAAAGTCGGCTAATTGGCACTCAAGTCTCCATCTGTACTTAGCAGTCAGATTGTTACCCACAGTCTTCAGATTCAATAATCAAAGTCATGCAGAGTTTAAACACTGACAAATGAGTTAAAACCATAAATTGACTTTAAACCCCCTAAATTATATCCCTGGATAGCATGGTTCACCAGACAAGGAAAAAGTATTTTCAGCAGTTGGGTTTTCAGCTGCAGCCTGAACCCTCCAGTGCTGAGCCAGCATGGGCAGCAGTTGGAGAAAAGCTATTATCTACCAGAGCATTACATAGCAGCACTCACAGAACCTAAAACACAAGGAAAACAGCAATTATTTTCCATTCTTACCACTTGAAACCCTGGTGAAGCTCCAGAGTGCCAAACAGCAAAGTGCAGTGAAGCTGCAGGCAAAGTTCACTGCCATCTCCACCACGTCAGAAGAGGAGCACAACAGCCAGAGGAGTAACTGCCCTGCTTCCTGCCAGAGAAGTGCCTCTGTGAGTGCTCTTATTGGCTGGTGGGGAAGAAAAAAAACACCCTAAACCCCTCTGAATCATCACAGCTCTGATGCAGACTTTGTCTCCTGTTGATGACCACATACCTGGAAACCCAGTCACAAAGCTATGGCTTGGTAATAGCAGCACCAGTCTTGCATGAGACAGGGACTTTTGCTTTGTGATCCTCAAGGATTGAGCAGAAGTGTGAACAGATACACGTGATACAACACTGGAAAGGGTTGTGGGGGTGAGTAGAGTTAGAGTCGTGCTTTAAGGATCATGGGGAAACTTCATAACTAAGAAATAGGCAATGAGCCCTGGAGATGTGGCTTTTGGCTCGCATATGTGCATCTGTATGTGGACACCTGACAGACATGATGAGTCCAGTATCTTGCTTCCCCTGATGTAGAGATGTGGGGTTTGGGTGAGGGAGATGGGGAAGTTTTAGGAGTACCTACCCAAGGTACCCTGTGTGGAACAAAACCAGTAGGGAAAACATTTTGGGTTTGGTGGCAGAGAACATCGCACCCTACATTTATAAAAGGTGTTATGACAACAGGAAAGGTCTGCATTAGAGAAGATGAGGGTTTTTTTCAGTTCTGTGGTTGGATTATCCAGTGCAAGTTGTTGGTGTCCAGAAAATCCTCTGTAGGCAGTGCTGGCCCATGCTGAGAAGCTTGAAAGACCAGGGCAAGGGCTTAGTTGCCAGACTTTTTGGTGCAGCTGAAATAACCAGCTGACAGATTTGGGAGACTAGGACATGAAGTGTTGTCTCACTGAAGGGCTGAGAGGGGTGGACCTGACTCTGTGTGTGTGTACATTTTTTTCAGGTGAGCAGGAAGGTGGTAGCTGCCTTTCACTTTGCCCCAGCATTGCCCCTTTTTGAGCAGAGGCATCTTATGGCCTCAGGTAAAGTCCTAATGCAGGGCACTGTAGGTGGTATAAAAGGGGGTGGAGGAAAATATACTTAAAGTTTTGTTGTAGGAAGGGATTAAATAAGTCCTCTTTTGAAACTTCCCACAGAGAAAGAATGTGGCAAGCATGGTGTGTCACATTGGTCATCAGTCCTTCTTGAATTGGCTGCTGAATCCTATGCCACTGCTAAGCCTATGGAAAACATTGACACAAAATGAGAAGGACTCTTTTGAGGGGATTTTAATTACTCTCTCTCCTTTTATTTTTTTTGAGCTCTCATGGTAGCCTGACCCATGACTGTGACACAGGTAGGGATGCCATCAGGTGTCTTTCACCTCCCCACTTTCTCCTGAAGAGCTGTTCTCTACATTTGCAACCTCACTGACAAGTTCTGGTGAGTATCTTTTTAAGCCTATAGTCGGGTCCTCTAACGTGCAAGAAAGAGGTGGTTGGCACCTCAAAACTTGCTTGACGAGACTTAAAAGGGCTTATGGGTTTTCATTTACTCCAAGATAGATGCATGGGAGAAATACCAACAAGATATTCTCAAGGGGTCAAAAAAACTAAAAACCCATTTCCTATCGTCTTTAGAAAATCAGCGAACATTGGCAAAATGTTTAGAGTACCCTATAGCAGCCTTCAAGTACCTAAAGGGGGTCTAAAAGAGAGCTAGGAGAGGGATTTTTGATACAGTGACAGATCCACAGGAAATGGCTTTAAACAGACAGAAGGCAATTTTATATTAGATATTGGGAAGAAATTCTTTACTGTGAGGGTGGTGAGGCACTGGCACAGGTTGCCCAGGGGGATTGTGACTGCACCATCCCTAGAAGTGTTCAAGGCCAGGCTGGAAGGGACTTTGAGCAATCTCTCCTGCTAGAATGTGTCCCTGTCCATGGCAGGAGGGTCGGAACTGGGTGACCTTTAAAGTCCCTTTCATCCCAAACCATTCTATGATTCTATAATAAAGCCCAACAGCAAATTTAAAAAAGCAGCATGTGTCTTCAGGTGACACATTTTTTCCTGTCTTCTTCCCTTGCACTTTCTTTCCATAAAAATTGATCATTCACAGCTCTTCAATACCAACTTTTCCTTTTTCTAGTGCCACTTTTATGATTTTATTGAGGAAGTTTCTCTAGTTCTTTACTCCTAGGAAGTAAAAGAATGCTCACTAATGAGCAATAGTATTAATAGTGCTAAGCGGTATTATGTAAAGAAACACAAAGAACATGACACCAAAAATCCCACCAAACCCCCCCTCTCCCCAGTAAGAGCCAAACAGTATCAAACTCCTCTAGGGCCACAAGGTAAATATACCTGTTATTTTTTCCTAGGGAAATTTTGTGCTGTGGAATAAACTGGTGGCTGGGGACTGTGATGGTTGTTGCTTTGCAAGGTTTCATTCCAAGCAGGTGTCACTGCCTGAGATATTGCTCTGTGCCCCAAATCCATCTGCAGAAGTGGAGCAGCATGATGTTTTGTCTGACATCCAACCTCAGAAAATGAATCCAATACTATTATCATTGAAGCTCCCTGAGGGTCATTGATAGGAATTTCATCCCCTTTCCCTGGAAAGCATGTGTAGATCTCCTCTACACCAGCCCAGGGTATATGGGGCACTTTGTGGAGTACATTTCACTCACTGAATTTCCCAGTGTGTGAGCAGGCATCCTGAACAGGGAGAGGATGAGTGTAAGTGGGTGTAGAAACACTCACAGATTATCCCAGGATAAACAGAACGTTTGCTTTAAGCAAATAGCTGTTCCTGACCTAGTCTAAATCGAACTTGTGATCTTTCTGCATTAAGATGGATTATATAGATCTTTAAAGACTTGCACACATGAAGAACCCCCTTGGGTTTTTGGGGTTTTTTTGTATGAGTAGGGGATGTTTATTGCAAGCCTTGGGATACCAAGTCTGCTCTGTTTTCTGCAAGGGAATTTGCAGGGTTATTACATTCTCTCTTTCACTGTTGGCCTGAGTTACAAGAGACTTTGGCAACAGTGCAACTCTGTGGACTCTTTAGATTAAAATAAAAAAACACAACCAAACTTATATTATTCATAAATCAAGGATATAATTATATTCTTGTCTAGGTTTGAAAGACAGGTATTTGCTAAAGAAAGGCAAGGACCCCTTTTTTCTGAGATGGAGAATGCAACCCCCCCTCCCTTCTAATTATTATAGTTGCAAATCAGAGGCTTTCAGGCAGAAGATACGGGGATAGGAATAACAGTTCTTTACTAATATATCTAACAAGGCAAAGAGCAGAAACAACAACAGCCATAAAGATTGACAACAAAACAGAACAGTATAGCTCAGTTCGAGTCCCTCTGGCCACGGGCCCTCTCTCTCTGTGCTCAGTTCCCGGTGCTGTGTGGGCAGGGCAGGCCCCGTGCCACTGAAGAGGGCTCTTTGATGGCGGCGGCGACAGCCCAGGTGTGAGAAGGGGATGGAGGGGAGACTCCCTCCTCACGGTGTCAGTCATGGTGCCTGGCAGAGTGCCCTTGAGGTAGTAGGATGAAGCAGGAAGGCAGCAGTGCGATGTCCGACAGCAGGGAACGTGGCTCCCGGCGTTGGGATGGCAGGGAAGATGCTGGGTAGGAGCCCCGGCCGTCTTCAGTCCACCCCATGAGCCAGCGAGAGCGTGCGCCCAGGCCCCTGTCCCACCTTTCCTTTTCCGGTCTCCCCTTATCCCCCACCACCTGTGAGGGAAAAACTATTGCTACTAAGGTGTAGCCACAAATACTTAGCATAACAATGGAGAAAATTCCACAGAAAGAAAAGGGAACAATTCAACCCCCAACAATTCTCCTTTGGACTGAAAAAGCAGAAAAGCCACCATACCTGATATTTGATTTTCATTTGGAACATGAGGTGGACTTTTTCATAATCACTTTTTGCTTCAGTTATTTTCGGCCTGACATTTGTCCCTACAGCACTACTCAGAAGCTGCTGCTATGCTTCCTGGAACGACGCCAGCAGGATCTGCAAGGGATCCTGTTGCAATTATACTCCTGTAAATGCAGTCAGCATCTAGCCCTGCACTCATAACATTTCATTTTCAGTTCTAACTCCCTTTTTGTAGTTTGTGGATCAGTAGGGGACTGTAAGAAAAACAAATCTCATTAAATTTGCAGGGAGTTGGAGGATGACTGGAGTGTGTTTGAATTGTGCATTCCAAGGTTTTAATTAAGATACATTTACCACTGTCAATAGTTGCGTTTTTTTCCCTTTTAAATATTTTTAACATTTTCCAAGCTTTCATCAGATCTCTAGGGCAGCTTATTTAGTTGGTGTTGCTTTAATGAAGGGTCTGAGCAAGATGCTCCATACTGGAGATCTGCACTTTGCAAGGGCAAAATATGTTGAGGTCCAGAGCAAGGATGGTT
The DNA here is from genome assembly GCA_013397075.1 of Rhabdornis inornatus. Lineage (NCBI taxonomy): Eukaryota > Metazoa > Chordata > Aves > Passeriformes > Rhabdornithidae > Rhabdornis > Rhabdornis inornatus. The sequence continues at coordinate 258,610 of VWZS01011031.1, read as the reverse complement.
CAAGGAAGAAGAACCAGGATAAAGAATTCAGTTGCGGACTAAGCTGCTCCTCTACCTTCCTACAGCAGGAACACCTCACTAGCCCAGCTTTTTTAAGTGAAAAACTACCCGGACAAACTACAGGATACTTGTAACCCTTCTGGCAGGGGTGTGGCTGAACAAGTTTGGTGAGGTACAAGCAGAAGGAGCATTCAGCCGGCAGTGGTGGCCACATTTGGGAATATGCATCCATGTACTCAGTAACAAGAGGATGCATGGGAGAAATTGCTAGGTTGACCTCCAAACAGAGAATTTGTCTACTTGCCTTTCCTGCCAGGTGCTCTGAAGCTCACCCACACGCCCCTGTGCCTCCACTGCATAAGGAACTGTGACTTTTCAAGGGGATTGAGGCTCACGTAGTTGCATCTCCTTTTTTTTTGTTTTCCTACCTGCAATAACTTCTGAATTTCCATCCAATATGAAAGCAGTCTGGGAGGCTTGAGGGCAATCTGGTTACCATACATTTCTAGGGGAGATTCATGAAGAAGAAATAACTTGGCTGAAGCAGGGGTAGGGGACACAATAGTGTCATTATCTAGTTAATCTGCCAGCAGCACTGTCAGCTGCTTTGAGAGATGGCTTATGGATTGCACTGCAGAGTGCTGTGATATACATGAAGACCCCTCTATGTCTTACCTTGTGGCTGTTTTACTAATTTTGATATGCACAAACCTCCCATCCCTTCCCTCTCCAACTGAAGAGCCCAGAAGCATTGACTCAGTCAGCTGGCTGGGGTGCTCTTTGGAGACCAACCTGGTTAAATGCCTTATCACATTGGAAAGTGACCCTTAGGGAAGCTGCAGAGGGTTAGAGTTGCTAAAAAACCACCCAGGTGGCCAAAGTAGGGGTAGCAGTAAGAGGTTGCCTCAGGACTGCAGCTGTCAAGGATCAGATGAACGCTGGGTTTTTGGTATTCATGATCCGTCCTAACACAAGCCATGAAAAAGCAAGTGCAAGACACAGTGAGGCACTGGCACAACAATGCAGGCCTGTGTCTGCAATGCAGTGCATGCTGCAGGTCTCCCAGTGTGAGGGGAGAAAAATCTGTGCTCTCTATCTGTGTTTGAAAATCCCTGCCACAACTCAGTGGAGCTCCTCTGCCTGGCAGGTACCCAGCTATTCAGTGCTAGTGAGACTTGGATCTGACAGCCTCCGTCTGCTTCTGCTGTGTTGTGTTCCCTTTCACCAGCGCTGCCAGCTTGTTGGATCTCAGGAATCTGGAGTTTTTGAGCTTTCTGTGCTTCTAGGCACAGATGTCCTGGAAAATACTGCTCTGGATCTGAAACCTTGGAGAAGGCTTGTAAATATGAATAGTGAGTTAGAAGTCACAAATGTGTAGTGTGTTAGATGTGTGTATTTTCACTGGGTGATGGGTTTTAAATTTGAGGTTTTATAGTATAGTGGTGGTTATGGGACAAGATGGAAAGTTTTGGGTGGTGTCTTTTCTTTGTTCATCTTCTTTTCCCTTCTTCTTCACAGAACTTAGGTAGTAACCTTTGGTTGGTCAGTCAAAATGTCACTCTAAGGGTCGTGGGAATCTATTATTGGGTCAAAAGGATAAATAATGTAGGTGTCAAACTTTTATTGGCTTGTTTAGCTTTAAAAGGCCTTGAAGCAGGCTCAGCTGTAGCCATTTTTCCTACTTCTAGCAAGGAGATAGAGGTGCTGTTATGCTTTCTGTAATTTTTTTATAAGATATAATAAACATCCAAGCCCGAACACAAGAACTGTCTCAGTCGCCTTTCTAATAATCCTGGCTCTGGGGGAAAATGGACGAGACTGAGGACAAGCCACTAATAAGTGGTGCAAACCCCAGCATTCACCCCCACACTGGCTCTTCCCTGATTCTTCACCTCCATGAGGAACAACCACCAGTTAATCCGAAGGAGGGCTGAGATGTGCTTTCATACACAGGTGGCAGCACCAGCATGTGCAAAATGCTCCCTGGGCTATGAGGATGGTGTTGGAGAATGGTGTCCTGTAGAGAGGAGAAAATCAGGTCCTAAATAAATTTTAAACCAAGCAGAACTGTCTGCTGGTCATCGTTACTTTAGGCACATGTTGTGCCCAGGCTGAGGACAGCAAATGAAATCCCCCCTCCATTCCTAGCCACTCTGCTTCTCCCTGTAGTTTGGGCAGAGGCTGAACAGCCACACAATTGTTACCTGCTGAAATCCATCACTGAAAAATGTGGTTCTATAGCAAAAAAAGTGAAGAATCAATCAGGGCTAAATGATTTTTCCCTGACTGCAACAAGGGCTGTGTCTCAGCAATTGGAATCCCTGTCCTTCCACTTCTGCTGAAAGGCTGAGGAAGTTTTTGATCAGAGGCACGAAGTGAAAGCTTCAAAGCCCTTGTCTGCACACAAAAGGGACTTCTCAAAAACAGCTCCACCTGAGAGGGCAGTTATGAACAGCCCCTGCTTTGTCAGTGCCTATGGAGAAAACCATGTAGTTAACAAGGATGGAATAGCTGTGCTTAAGTTTTATAAAAGGATCCAGAAATGCCACTAAGTCTCCCTGCTTCAGAGCACTGTGTGAGCTGTGCAGTGGTGGTCAGGGAACAATAGGATGCCTTTTCACCTTGTCTTGAGGTCTTGTGAGATTTCTGCACTTCTCTTGGAAAGAGCAAGTGCAGCTGGCTGTTGTAGACTGGCAGAATGAATTTAGCCATGCTAGAGAGCTGTGCATTCTTCTTGAGGTTGATAAAAGTGGCCAGGAGACCTTGGACAGGACCTTGGAGCAGGCAGAGACTGGCACAGAAGGTGAGACGTTTTTGGGATTCATTCAGAAGCAAAGGAGTTAATTTTCCTCCTCTGGCTTCCAAGGTGTGGAATGGGAACTGTATCTTTCAGAAAAGCACTTGGAGCTGAGCTGAACATTAACTCCCGGCATAAATGCAGTTTCCATCCTACCACTTCCTTAACAAGGAATTAGTGTCAAATGGTAAATCACCTCCAACAGCTTGATGTGTCTGCTCAACCTCAGCTCTAGGACCACACTGCTAAACTGCACACCTGCAAGAATGCCAGTCAGTAAAAAGAGGGCTTTCTCTCGATTTACAGGGTCTGTGACTTGTAAGTCAGCTCCTATTTGATTCTTTTTCATTTTCTGTCATCTGTAGATCAGTTTAAATGGGATAAGCAGCAGAGATCTGAATGCAAGACTCTTGCATATATGTATGATAAAACCATCTTTTTCTTTAATTTGGATTTGTTTTGTTGTGCATTAACACCATCTACTAATGAGGAGGTTTTGGAAGTGAGTAGCTAGCTGTCAAGCTGGTGGGATGCCTTGTGTGGCAGTCTTGTCCCACAGAGATCTGTCCAAAGATCTATGGTCTGTTATTAGCAGTTGCAGAAAGGATGGACGCATCAACAACAACTGCTGGTTTTACTGACATTGGATTAGGCATGAAAACCTTCCCCCATGCAGTATCCAGGCCATCTATAAATGTCTGCATGACTGTGTCAGGGGCTGGAGTAGATGTGTGCTGGGGATGGCAGTAACACCTATGTCTGACTCAGCTCATCCAGAACGAGTGGAGCCAAGCCTTCTCCCATTCTGGCTTGGAAGACTGACAGGGAGCCTGCCCTCTTGGATCAGGGAAGGCTGCAGGTCACTGCCAGCAGCAATGGGCAAGGAAGGAAAAAGGGGCGTAGGGGAAGACAGAGACCAAGCAACCACTGGCTCCAGTTAGGAAGAATTATCCACCTGGTGGGTGCATATGGCTGCCTGGGGCCTGGGGTCAAATTCCCTGCCTGCCACCGACGTACCTGGATAGAGAGCTCTGCAAGGAACAGCCTCTCCTGGTGTCTCAGGCAGGCTTCAGCCACAAGGTACCAATATGCAAGCGAGGCCTGGAGTTCAGGCGATCAGCTCTTATAGTGACTTCAGCTCAGAGTGATTTCAGCTTGGCTTGCAAGGTACCTTTAGCCAGTGCAGAGAGAAGAGACCGGGAGCGCTGTGTAGAGATTCCGCAGCGTTCTTTATTGTTTTTTGTGAAGGGGAGTCCAGGGACAGCAGCGGTCCACTGAACTGGGTAAAAGCGGGGTTTTTTATAGGGAAAGCGTGGCTTGGCAAAAGGACCAATGGTTTGGGGTTTTGGAAACATGACCAATAGTTTTACAAGGATATAAAGCGGGTGTCTGAAGCGGCAAAAAGGTCTCTTAGCCTAGTCACCATGACTAAGCAATTCTTATCTAGGGGATAGCTCTCCAAGGAGGCCTTGCTAGGGTCTCCGCTCCCTCCATGGGTGTGGACTCTCCCTGGACTGGGGCACTGGGATCAGCCTGACCCTGGAATCGGACAATCCATGCTCAAACAGCAAGTACTGTTCATATGATCTGACCATTGGAAAAACAAGGAGGAAAGGCCTTTCTCCATACTCAGCTGGGAAACCAAGCCAGGACCAGCTGTGTCTGGAAGAATGCCTGCACCAGGGCTCTGAGCATGAAGGTTGAATGTTTCCCATGCCCATGCCTCCTGCCTGCTCTTTCTCCCCACATGAGGTCGGGGACTCTCTCCAGCTCACCCTCTTTTGAAGTGTTTTGGTCCTTCAGTGAACTGTGCTGCTGCAGCAGAAGCAGGGATGGCTTTGCATTCAGGGAGTTTTCCACAGAGAGGGTCAGACAGCACAAAGCCCATCTGCAAGATAACCCTGAAAGAATCTGAATGAAACTGTGAGTAGGAATGGGGGAACGTGCTGATTTAGAAAAATCAGAGGTTGGTTCCATGGGACAGAGAGGGCATCACTGCTGGAGGGAGAATTGGAGCATACCTCAGTCAAAAGGTCATTCTGGCAGTTTTTGGAAAGTCAAGGAGGTTGAATGTGAATAAAGTGGGTGCAGATAAGCCCACAGGGAAAGAAATCTGGAGCCTGCTGTACCATTGCAGGTTGTAATAAGGGGGCACAGTGTTCTTAGCGAGCTGGTCCATGCTTGTAAGAACATCCTAATCCTGCTGCTGCAGACCCTGGCCCCAAACCCCACATCGACACAGCATGATGGGGAGTCTTGTGAGCAGAGCATCAAGCTGTTGAGTTCAGGAACAAATAGAGACGTCTCGAGGCACTTTTGGGGAGAGCAGGTTAAGCTGGTATTTAAGCAGCCTGAGCCAAATATAGGCTTTCCATTAGGTATATGAAGAAGCTGTCCTCCCTTTCCAGTTCCAGAAATCCACAGTTCCTGAAGAATGCCTTTCTTCAAGACTTTGGCTTCATACACAACATCAGAAAAATGTCCCAGAATATCAGTGGCAGAATATCAGTGGCAGAATATCAGTGGTCATAAGAGTAATAGTGATGATCCTAAATGCACTCTTCACATCCTGTCTGTGGCAAGGTGAGGGGTGTAGTTCTTCCCCGAGGATTGTTCTGGACTACACAAGCACCTACAGCAGCATTCACAGGTTGCCCTTATGGAAATCAGAGTTCTCACCTGCCCTTGTATTAGCTAAATTGATCTGTGTTTACAAAACACCTGAGTCTCTCTCCCAGTTAAAAGAACCCAGCCCAAATAAACAAACAAAAAAACCCTGAAAAGCCTGGAATCTTCACAAGAAGGCTGGTGGGGGACTTCCTGGCTATCCCACTCTGTTCCTGTTGCAACAATGGTGGTGTTCCTTTTTGCTCTAATCTTGAACAAATACAAACCAGATATTTTCCTGAAAATAAAGACCTACGGGAGGAGCAGGGTCAAGGCTGCGACCAGCTGTATTGTGGGGCCTAAATAAAGCCTATTTAGTATGTCACAAAGAACCTGATGAAATGACTGCCCAGGGAGAAGAGGAGTTAGAGGACATCTTAATAGGAAAGGATGCAACACCCAGTAACTGGAAATTGAAGTCAGTGAGAATCAATGTAGAAATACAATGCAGATTTTCAAGAGAGAGCGATCAGCCTGATTGCCAAGGGACTGAGTTCTCCATCAATGTGAGCCTTTAAATTAAAGGGAGATGTCTTTAACAGCCTGCCATCACAATGGCAAGAGAATTCTGAGACTTCATGCAGGAGTATTAGATACAAGGGGACCAAGCAATCAGTCTGTGTATGGCAAGTGCTGCATCTCCTCAGTGATGCTTCTTGGACAGAGTGCATCTCTAGTGGAAAAGAAAGGATGAACAGGACTAAGGAAGTGAGGAAGCTGAGCACCAGGCATTTCACAAATAAAGTAAAGCCCTGCACACCAGTCTCCCGCAGAGCTGCATCCCTGGGTGAGTTGGGTAGGAGCAAGGGTCTCTACTCTTGAGATAGTCAGCAGATGTAAAATAATCTGTGCAAATTTTGGTTTTAGACAGTTCCTAATTTTTCAAGGGCATCATCTGGAAGCTGTTTCATAACATCTTTTGTAAGCTATTGCACTACCATTTCCTAACCAGGAAACTATTATCATTTTAGAGAAAAATGTACCTTGTATTTCCACAGTAGTTAGATGTGCTTCTCTGAGAGTACAGTCAGAGGTAACTTTTGGCACCTATCATTTAAAATTTCCCAGCTTTTAGATGCTCTTAAAAAAAATAAAAAGTTTCTATTTTAGCAATATTGTATTAAAAGAATGTGTTTTGGAAGATGTCATTATTAATCTGGGAATGGTCTGAGCTGTGTGGGAGCATCCTTTGCTTGTCTCACATTACCATTACAGCACAGTGCCCACAGCCAGAAAAGCTGAAAAAGGTTGCAGTCATACTTCTACACCAGGAACTTGATTTTTACCTTCTGAAGAAGAGACATACGTATACCCTGGGAAGAACTTCAAGGCTTGATAACCTGGGGAAGTTTGGGGGCCTATACTAAGATCATAACACCTGTGTCTTGGAGAGGCAGAAACAAGCAAGGAGAAACACCCCTCTGGGGTAATGGTGAGAAGTGCCTCCCTCCCATAGGCCTTTGCAGGAACATATTAATGTCTTGAGTTTGATTGGTCTGCACACTTGTTCCACCCCTGTTCACCTTATTTGTATCCATTCCAGAATGTTCTCCCCTCCGTTGATCCCCATTGGCTATGTTTTACCACAGTGCTCCACCCCCATCACCCCACTGGTTCCCCTGGCTGGCTGCCTCTTCTCTGCACCACTTTTTCCTATTCCCATTGGACCTTGACCCTCAGACCTGCCTCTGAGTGGGAATGGGACAGATGGCCTATATTTAGCCCTGTGCTCTCAACCCAGTTTTGTCTTTGTCCCTGGACCCCTTGTGAGGCAATAAACTGCTCTTGGAGCTCCATACAAAGACCCATCCTTTGCATTTGTTTGTCGGCCAGTCAATAAGTGTGCTCCGGGCTCTGAGAGTGCTGGTTGCTCACAGAGACCTGTTGAAACACACCGCTTCAATAACCTTGTCCACTTTCCAAGTGTGTTCCACATGAATTACACTCCACAGGCAAAGCAAAGGGCTCTGACCTACAACAAGGCTTAGTAGCCAGACTTGGGTGCATCAGTGGATTTTGACTAAAACCTGTTGGATGTAGAGGATAAAGTTTAACAGAAGGTATCTCTCTAGTAGGATTTTTCCCAGCCTGCTGTTCTCATGTAATGCAGAGTTGTCTCTGCTCTTTTTGTATGATACCCCTCACTAAACCACTTGCTCTTATCTGTACGTGAATGCTGTACCTAGAGGCCCTCTTCACATACAGCTTCAGATTTCAGATATTGTATGATCTTGGCTGCCTCTTGATGTCATCAAAGAGGAGTTTCTTAGCCCACCTCTTCTCCTCAAACTTCTATTTTGCTGCATATTATGCTGCATATGTTCAGAAGGGTTCAGTTGTTTTTGCTCTAAATGTAATTCCTCGGTAATTGCCATCTATTTATTTTTATTGGTAGCAATATCTTATTTTTATGAATGCAAGCTCTGGACTCTTTCCATCAGTGCGCAAAGCTTTTCTTAATAAAAGTAAAAATGCATTTGAGAAGGTTTAAATTAGGTGGTTGCAAAGAACTGTCGTTATCATGGAATCATAGGATGGTTTGGATCAGAAGGGACATTAAAGATCAACTAGTTCTAACCCCTCTGGCATGGGCAGGGATGCATTCCACTAGTCCTGGTTGCTTAAAGCCCCATCCAGCCTGGCCTTGACGCTTCCAGGGATGGGACATCCCAGCTTCTCTGGGCAACCTGTGTCAGTGTCTCACCATCCTCACTGTAAAGTATTTCTTCCCAGCATTTTATCTAAATGTACTTTCTTCCCATTTAAAGTTATTTCTCCTGGTCTTGTCACTACATGCCTGTTGTCAAAAGTCCTTCAGATCTCTTGCAGGCCCTCTTTCAGTACTGTAAGGCTGCTACAAGGTCTTCCTGGAGCCTTCTCTTCTCCAGGCTGAACAATGCCAGCTCTCTCAGCCTGTCTTCATAAGAGAGGTGTTCCAGTCCTCTGAACATCTTGGTCTCCTCCAGACCTGCTCCAACAGTTTCATGTCCTTGTTATGTTGGTGATCTCAGAACTAAATGGTAGCACTCCATGCCTTGAGAAGCACAGATAGAATGACACTTGGATCCTGGAAGGCCGAGTGCAGGGGCTGTTTCAGCCTTGTTGACAAGCAGTGGGTCCAACCCAGCCAGACCTTCCCTTTCTCGTCCAATGCTGCGGGAATCGTTACATGGTGTTGGGGGCTTTTGGAATAGGATATCACTGATGTGGTTTCCTGATTTGAAATGAGCACAGCTCTGGGAACACTGTTGTTGTAATTTTCCCTTCCCTTTTGCAGTTTTCTTTTTCATATTTTTATCTATCTGCACTGGGAATAATGAACCCCTAAAACTCACTCTGACCCATATGCGCATGGTACACACAGATGTTTTTGGTAGTCACTTTGAGCAAATTTCAAGAGAAACTCTGGGTAATTTTTGTCTACATTTTCATGTCCATTTTTCATCTCCACCATTTTACCATCATTAAAATAAGCAAAAAATCTCAGAAAAAAAAAGAGAGTCACAAAAAAGGGTCAATAAATATTAGTGTCTTTGAAATGTTTGATAAGAGTCTGTGCTGGTTTTTGATTACTGCTGCCTTTTATGAAGTTAGATGTGGTGCTGTGACACTACCACACAGAAAGAGAGAGAGACTCACACCTAACCCCAAGGATGTCAGCAGGAAAAGAGAGCTTTATTTCGGTTTCATGTCTATTTAAAGAAATCTAACAATGAGCATGGATTGGACAGTGATGGCAAGACCTCTTGACTCCATTGATTTCATCATAATGTCAATCAATGCCTGCTTCCTCCAAAGAGGAATGCAAAGCAATTCTGTTTACCAGAAAGAGTGTGAGAAAGTGTAACAAGAATGTATCAACATCAGAAGGCCAGAAACACCAAGGCAACAGCTAGATCTGACTGTTTTATTGTGCATTACCAAGAGATAAAACATGTTTACTGCTGGTGTAATTTGGTTCTATACCCTAAGTAAAAATGCCTGTTCCTTGATTCTGTATGCTACCAAAAGGGATAAGATTTTAAGTAAAGTCCCTTCCTATTGTCATGGTAATAGACCTAAAGTTATTTTTACTCACTTATACAGTGCCCACTAAAATGCCAGTGGTTAGGTACATACTGGGGTCACTGAAATTCAGAGAGGTGTTTGTTGGTGAATCATGTATCCCCAGCCCCCATCTCTTTTCTCCCCTGCAGGGGTTCCTGTGGAGGGACACACAGGATCTTGCAAGTCCCATGTGTTGGACTGCCTGGGACTGTCACTTGTCCCGTGCCAAACCACAGGATCAGCACTACCTGTGGGACTGTGTGTGTCCGTCCATGCACAATCATCTGTGTATGGTGTCTGCTGCAGATGAGAAAGATTCCTGTAGGGTTCAGGAAGCCAGAAAGTGTGAAATGTGAGGAAGTCCTATTTAAGTCCTATGCTGCCCATAAACAGTGAACCCAGCTTTTCAGGAAGAGTGCTTAATCAAGGGGAGGATAATTTAAATTTTCTTCCAGCACACTTGGGCCATAAATGAGCTTTATAACAAGGGTAAAGTGACATTTCCACTGGCTTAGAAAATTGGTGTGGTGATGGTTGTTAGACAACTCTATCTCATTAGTACAGTAGGTCTGAAAAGACACTTACTCCCTGGAACAGAATAAGGCCATGGCCCCAGGAATGTTCCTGGTGCTAAAATGCTAAATCCAGACTTGTTTTGGTGCTTATTTATAAAGCCTTGCCCTAAGAGGCCCGACAGAAGGTAGAGCAGAGGTTCCTCCTTAGTGATACCTTCCCTGTGGCTTGTTCTTGAAAGGTGCCTGCCTTTCTCTCCTTGGAAAGAGCATGGAAGAGGAAAACAGCATCCTGACTCTTGTCCTAAGCACCTCCAGCTTTCACTTTGAATTTGGAAGTCAGGCTGGTGAGGTGTGAGTGACACAGAGTTATTAATTTAAACAGTCCTGACGTCCTGGGCTGCATGCAGACCACACCTCAGAGAAGCATGGTAGAGGATGGACCGGAGTTTTCCAGAGCAGAGCTGAGCATGGAGACACTGCAGAGCAGCCTGTGAGGGAGAGGCATGCAGACCTTCAGCTCAGCAAGCAGCTTTGAGTCACTGCTCTCCACTAACCAAATTTAGGGAGACTGCTGGGGGTTCATCACTGGGCGCTGTTCTGTTTAGGCAGCCAGGAAAGGAGCGCTACTTCACCAAAGCATTGGGCTGCAAGCGGCTGCAGGAACAGGAGCACAAGGAAAGCAGGAATTGCTGCTATTAGCAACTCAGCAGCTCTGCGTGGGGAGGTGACAAACTCGCAGCTCCTGGTGACAGAGGGCACACCGACAAAGCACCGGAACCGAGACACGGGCAGACCTAGCACGGGGAGACGCTGTGCCACACAGTGGGTCAAATCCTGTGCTGTTCACCTGACAGGAGAATGGTGCTTTGCTTGCATGAGCCCATGTGAGGTTTTACCTGGTGTCCTAGTTTAGGGCAAATTTGGGGGGAAACCTCTGAATGGGGTTCCTCTAGGAAACAGATTCAAGCAGTCCCTCCCCCAGCTGGTTTAGGGAAATATTTCCTCAGAGAGAAGTGGAAAAGAACCCTGTTTATTTAACAGGCAAAGCACTTCCCAGCACAAAAATGAACAATACTAAACAGCAGCACCTCTCGCTGCTCTGAAGAGATGACAGATTCAGAAGAGTCCCTTCCGTGGGTTACAGCCCAGCTCACTCAGTCTTTTCTCAGTCCCTCCAGTGCTAGGAAATTCGGTGGCCCAGGCCAGGCCTGGCGGGCCACGGGTGTGAGCTCCCGGTGCTCCTCTGGGTTTTTAGTCCAGAGCAGGCTCGAACAATGCCAAGAAAAAGGGAAAAAAACCCACAGTCCAGGGAGCTTTTCTCCCTCAGCTAGCCAGAAAAACTAACCAAGAGCAAAGGAGAGCTCTCTCCTGCTGTCCACTGCAGACAACACAGTCTGTGTGAAGGATGCGGGGGAGGAGGTGCAGTCTCTGGTAACAAACTCTGCACCTCTTCTCTCCCCCTTCACTCCTGGAACCAGTCCTAAAGCTGCAGAATTCAGTACTCAACACCAACAGAACAGACAATTTGGGGATACAAGCATCATAAAGTCACCCCAAGACACCCGAATTTCTGGGGACTTTCCTGCACCAAGGTTTCAATTCTGAGTCTGCAAGCGACTCAGATGCCATGGCAAGTGCAGAAGCAGGAAGGGGGGGGGGTCACACTGTGCCTGTAGCAAGCTGTGGGGTGAGGAAATGGCTGTGAATACAAACATCAGCATCTCGCCCAAAGAGGCTTCCACTTTAGCCAGTAAGCTGACAGCAGGGAAATCCAGGGCAGACAGCAGTGTTTAATGTGACTCATTGGCCATTACAGGCTGATTTAAACTCATCTGCAGTGCAAAGCCCCTCGTGAAGGAAATGTGAAGCCTGTGAATGTTTGCTAGGAAAATAACCAACATAATTTAGTGTTAAGAAGGTGCATGGGGTTGGGCAGGACCTTGGACTGCTGGCACTGGGAGCAATTTGCTGGAACAGAGAGGATGTTCTGTCTCTGGGTCCTCAAACTGTGACACAGATAGTCACCACTGCTCTGGGTCTACTCCCTGAAATAGTTCAGGGCATGCAAAGAGGTTCTGATCCTGCAAGGGGCTCTGGACAGGGACAGCAGCCTTCTCATATGAGGCAATTTACAGGATCAGGACTCCACCTGGAGTTTAATCCTAAGTGACACACCTACTTTGATGACATGTATTTACATGCTTTCTGTGCCTAAGCGGAGGACAGTCAGGAGGTCTTGCCAGGAAAAAGTGTCCTTGATGTTTTCCTGCAATGATACTGAACTCTTGCCATGCTGTTTTGGGTCTGCAAAACCAAAAACATTTTTAACATTTTTTAAAATGATTCTGTGCATTCTCCAAAGAAATTAATTCAAAGCACAGGTCCAAAATCTCACTGCAGAGGGGTAGCTGTATTTCTCAGTGTTTGCACTAAATCAGTCAGTTGGTGTTGCACAAGAAAGAGCTGCCCTCCAGTCCTTCTGAATGTTTTATCGTCTTTGGGTTGATGACTCTAGTTCACAGCCAACAAATCAGCAAGGTCTTTTCCAAAAGCTGCTAAAGCAAAGCAGCTTCTTTAACAGGAATCTCCGGGTATTTTGTCTGTGTCAGAGCCTGAAAACCCAGATTCCCTTGTTGCAGATTCCCTTCAGGGAATGGGCAGCCTCATGCTTGGTGCTGCTGCCATTCCTGACCCAAGCTGTTAGACTCCCATAACAGGAGTCCCCATGGCTAATAATCACCACAGCTTTTGTGGGTTTTTTTGCAGCCCATCTGATGGGCCTGGCTGCAGGTTTCCAGGTGGATAGAGAGCAGAAAATCTTCACTTTAAAGGTGACTTGTAAAAAAACACACCCTGTGACAAAGGAGAAGATCTCCTATTGGGTATTTGGCTTGGAAAAACAAAACAAGCAAAGCAAGTACAGCAACAACAATAAACCCAAAAGAAGACCTGCCCCTCTGTTCTGGACTTCTAACGGATATTTGTGCTTAATTCTGTAGCAGAGGAGGAAGGAACTATGTGCTACCAAGGTACACTGCAATTAGGTGGGGCTGCTGATTTTGTTCATGTCAGTCCTGCTGGTTGTTGTGTGGGGGCCAGTAAAGGCACTATTCTTTGTTCGTGTTGTTCTGTGTTTTGTGAGCATCTTTACCTTTGAGATACAGGCTTTGCTGTGTGGAGACACCCAGAAGCTGGAAACCTGGCAAAGAGGCTGGTGAGGAAAAACCCCTTGGATCTTCAAGCCCATGGGATCGAACTTCTGCTCACAGGATGCTTCCTAGAATAAGCTTTAAAAAACACTGTTCCTCACCAAGTTACTGTTTTATGGTGCCATCATGGCTTTCCTGGGGGATTTCTTACAAGAACTGCAGGTTTCTGCAGGACAGGCATTTCCAAGAGGGATTCAGCATCTTGCTGTAGTTAAGGGACAAGATAAGAGTACTGACCTGTGTAACCACATTAAACACTGACCATTTATTTCTACTGAAAACTTTGAATGTGATTGCTAAGCTACAAAAAATAGGAAGCCTTCATCCAAAAGTCTTGGGAAGTACAATCTAGCACCATCTCTTCCAAACATAAGATGTGCTCATATTCATATTCTGCACAAGCTGCATAGCTGGTGTTTGCTGGTGCATGTCTCAAAATTAACACTGAAATGAGAGGCCTAGATAGATTTGTTCTTGTAATGTGACTGTAAAGTGGAATTTGCTTCTAAAACACCATGACATTGATTTTCCACAAAGTGACAGTCTTGTCTCATTACCTTGATTCATTTGTTGTCTGATGGATTTTAATAGCAAAGATCTGAATTTCAATTATTAACCCCCACCCCAAAAGGCAAAAGTTAAGAGCTGTGTCACAACAGTAGCTTCAAAAAGAACCAGTGTTTAGGAAGAAATTCACAGTATTGGAAGCCTGATGACAGGGAGCCTCAAACAAAAGGGAAACATTGAAGATGGGGAGATCGGGGAAAGAAATGCTGGATGGGAGAGGCATTAGCATCGAACAAGCAGGCACAATGTCTCTATAAAGAAAGAGCAGCTCTATCTCTGTGTCCAAGTATCTTCTTCACTGACTTACCCCTGTCTGTGCTGTGGTACTATTGCTGAAGCAATCTTTCTCATATTTGGGACTTCACACTGTGTGCTTTATGTGCCACAAAGAGTTAGAATTCCACTGGGATGGATTTGACTTAGGAACATAACATATGCTGTTTCTGAGTAGATGGAGTAAAAGTCACCTGTACTAAACATGGGAGAAAGAAGGAGTGACTATAGCATGTGTGGAGAACATCCAAAGGTATATAAGGAAGAGGAAAAAAAACCCTTGAGTGGGGACAGAGATAGTGAGGTGAGTTTTGTCCACTGTATTTTAAATTTCCTGTAACATCTTAGTTATCTGAGATCTCTGGGCTTATCTCCCTGAAAGTGGCAGCTAGGAAACGACATTCTCACTGTGCTGCTTCATCAAAGTGATGGCTGCTGTTTTAACAAGCTGCATTAGCCAGAGATTGATGGCCTCATTTGCAGCATGAAAGATCAATGCTGTTTGCAGCAGTGAAGGTCTGATCTTCCTGGGGTTCCTGCTGACAGGAGGATGTTGGGCAATTGCCAGGGAGGCAGAGCTGGTGGAGAGGCTGTTCCGCTGTATCTGGGCATCACACTGGGGATATGGGCATCCCCACGTCTCCCACATTACCTGCTGAAACACTCACAGCCCTCCCCTGCAATGGCTCAGAGACTGAGTGCAAGTGAGGATTGTTCATTTTGGGATCCCTTGTAGGAAGCTGTTCAATGTTATTCCTACACGGTTGTTGTATGTGTGGAGCAGCAGCGTGGCTGGGTGATGAGAAGGCAGATCAGACCTTCCTCTGGAAGCGTGAGTCATCTGTCCCATCCATGTCATCTGTCCCAGACCACGGAGTTCCCTCAATCCAGCACTTCTGCTTGTTCTTGAGACCAAAAGGGTGACAGGGAAGATACGGGGTCACTGACCGTGTCTATCAAAACCTAACACACTGCTTATGAAGTCAAGTCTTGATTCACTTGGGGAATGCTTCACATGCTTGTTGTATGGGGAGCCAACACTGGCCTGTTGTCACTCCTGCAACGAGCAGAGGTGTTGATGTCAGGCAGACCCTTTGAATCAGGCAGTGGGGGTGGAGGTCATGGGTGGGGGGGAATAGCAGAGTTCATGAGAGGAGAAAGTGAAGCAAGATTAAGGCAGATGTTATAAACATACAGTCAAAGATGGCAACAGTGGGATGAAGCACTGATTAACAAGAGCAGCTGAATCTCTCACAGATTTCTTGCTGAGAGCATCTACAGGCAGGTCAGTATAAAGCCTGTGGCCTTCTGTCCGTTGTGACCACATTCATGTCTACTGAGCTGCAGCTTCATTACTGAAGACTGCAGCTGTATTCACGGAACTAAAATATGAGATTTTCCTCTTTCAGAATTTCAAGCTGATATTTATTAGCTGATCTTCATGCTTCTAAGAGCCTGTATCTGACCATCTGTCTCCAATTAGTCCTTTCAGCCCTGCAGACTTCTCTCTCTGCAGCTCTCACACATCTT
The DNA here is from genome assembly GCA_013397075.1 of Rhabdornis inornatus. Taxonomy (NCBI): domain Eukaryota; kingdom Metazoa; phylum Chordata; class Aves; order Passeriformes; family Rhabdornithidae; genus Rhabdornis; species Rhabdornis inornatus. Next base: position 243,005 of record VWZS01011031.1, on the reverse strand, counting down.
TTTTTTTCTGCTCCATTATTAATGAAAGGAACATCAAAGCACTCTCAAAGTATCATTTTCCCTATTTTGAAGAAGAATAACTTCATCTGTCTGGGAAGAGCTGGGACAAGACAAATTAATCTTTTCCCAGAACTTCTCCTAAGAACCACTATATTTTTTTTCCTAAGGTGTATAAGGTGACTGCTGCGGCAGAGTTCCTGAGCTAGACACAGAATAAGGATTTAGGAGATGTGAGTTCACTCTTAAGCTCTGCTAAGTCATTCTGACTCCTGTCTGTTCAATAGATAAAATTGTCTGTGTCATTACTTTCTTTTTCTTCTGGTATTGCCAGGACCTGAGCAAGCAAAATGGGGTCTGCACACTCTTCCCCCCCTCCTGGAACTGTGCCTGTTCTCAGGAGTGGCTCCAGTACAGTGCAGGTGTAACCTGGGATCATGGTATTTGGAAAAAACTTTGTCATAAAGTTGCCCTAAGCTCAGACTCATTCTCTTGGTATTTTCTTGAGATATGCTTTAGGTAGGCTGATGCCTGGTCCTGTACCTGCTGATACTGACCTGATTTCCCTGCTTGACCTTGAACCTTTCCCATCAGCACAGAAGTGTTCAGTGACGACTGCTGTCTGTGGTTGCTGTCACTGGATGTGCTCTGCCCTTCTCATTCAGGTTCTGTTGGACAGTCTTCACTAAAAAAGAAAAAAGTGAGCTCTTGTGGACCAGGTCTTGTCTTTCTGAAAGTGCCCAGAATAAATGAGGTTATATAATAACAAAAAGTTATTTTGCTTTGAAAGTCCTTCCCAGCCTCTGGCACTTTAGGTAGGACCTGTTGAACCTGAAGGTGCAGATGTGCAAGCTTGTCTTCTCTCAGGGTAGTGAATATTGTAGACATTTTTGTGCCCAATAACTCTGATTAGCTCCCCTTCCCTGCCTCTCAAGGATTCAAAGACCATCTGTCCATCCTGGTTCATTTTTTCAAGGACAGATTCCCTGCCAAAGTATGTGAAATTTATACCATTTGTCAGTATTGGGATATTTGGTCTATTTTGTCCAAAAGATATTAGTTTGAAGATATTTACTTGAACATCTCTGGATTTGTTAGCTGACTATTCTGCTTCGTTCTAGCTTTACTGTAATGTGCTTCCTGCAAAATGTACACACTATACACGTAAAAGAGAAGCCTGAAGCAGCAAAGGACAACCTTTAAATAACTCCTATGGCCCATTAGCCACACGATGACACCTGGTAGGTAAACAAGACACTCAGAGAGATCTCAGGAAATCCCACGAAAAACGATTTCTGAAAGCCTTTGTAAAATTGTAGGCCTGTGTGTGATTTGTGTAATTAATGGACAGTATTGTTTGAACATGGCATGATTGTTAAGCACGATGTGCTCAGCCTCACCTTCATACTGTGTAGGAACATGTTGAGATTAATTTAACATCTACTGTCCATCATTTGCAGAATTCTGTGTCTAGGCTTGGATAGTTAATGAGTCCCCTGGAGTCCTCACTTTCAGCTTTAATTTTCTCCCTTTCTGAGCAGAGAGGAGTCAAATAAATGAAAAATCTTATGAACATGGGGAAGAAAAGTAAGTTAAAATTCACATTTGCTGTATTTGGGGTGAAGCTTTGTTTTCTGCCTAGGGCCTTTGTCCTAGACAAATGTGCATCTCTGGAGACTGTCCCAAGTCCCAAAGCAATGTAAACCAGAACAGGATGCTCAGGGCATGACCCCTTAGCTCTCAGCTGATTCATCGTCCACCTGAAAATAAAGCTTTATACATTCCTCTTCTTTCTCATTTGAAAGCAATCTCCCTATTGTGGAATTATAGAATTGTTTCATTTAGAAAACACCTTTAAGATCACTGTGTCCAACTGTTAACCATCCTTGCTTTTCTGGCCAGTTCTGCCTGAAGAACCGTACCCATCCATCAAAGCCCTACAAGCCTGTAGGGCACTGTGTGACAGTGATCCAAATGAGTTCATAACCCTGGAATGCACACAGACTCCTAATTCCTCCTGTTTGTTCCCCATGCTGCATGGATTAGTGCTCAAGCACTTCAGAGACACATTCATTTAAAAGAAGAATATGTGAGAGCTTTCTCCCCAGCAGGGAGACACCCCTTGCTGTTACCCAGCACTCACTTCACTCTCCCTTCTGGTGCCACTGTATGATTTAGGCTCAGTTCCCTCCAACGCTACTCAGAAAACAACTCTGAGCCCCTATCTGACATCATGGCACTAAATCTATTCTGTAGTTGCTGACCTGAAAGTGGAGCGTCAAGCTTCCTCCTGGCACCTGAAGTCACCAATTTACAGCCTTTTCCATCATGGGAGTCTTTTTTTCCCAACCCACTGAGTACAGGATCTGAATTTTCTTCCTGCTCTGTCATTGGGTGTTTGGAGTCTTGGAGAAGATTCTGTTCTCTTTCCTATAACATCTGATGCTGTGGAGACTTCACATCTCCACCTGCACTTCTCCAACACTTCCTCCAAGTAAGAAGACTTCTTCCCCATCTCCAACCTCCTAGAGAAGTTAAGCGTCTGTTGGGGCAGTTGCTGCTGGACTCTGCTGCATCACCACCAGTGCTAAGCACACACACACTGTCCCCAGCAGAATTTCTGGATTCCTTTTATCTGCTCTTCTTTGCAAAATGCTGCATCAGTTTGTACCTTCTGCTGTAGTGGCGCAGCCCAATTTTTGATTCTGTGTCACAAAGTGCAAACTTAGGTGGCAGAGTCGAAAAACATTCCGTATTCAGGAGTTCAGGGGCACAGGAATCATTGAGAAGAATAAAGACTCAAATGGCACCACTGCAACGCAGAGATTCTTCCTCCTCTAACCTCCTCCTGTCTGTGTAGGTCTCTCTGTATGGAGCTTCACCACTGCCTCATCCCTTCCATTTCAGCGCAGCCAATAAAACCCAGGCCAAGATATTTATCTGGAATGCAAAACTTTAACCAGAGCTTGTCGCTACTGTTGTAGGAGCAGCGAAAGAAAACACAGTGACACAGCTCCCTCAGAGGTAGAAGAAGCTCTTTATTCCTAGAAATACACACATCTACACACATTTTATAGATTGGCTTTGCTGATCCAAGAATAGAATCAGCTTATTGGTCCAAGGAAAAGCAACACCTCTTGCTTTTACCAAAACATGCTTTTCTCACACGCATACAATGTCAACAACAGCAGGTGCAACTTTTTGTTTATTAATTCTTTCTGTTTTCTTTCAAACGCCTGGGAAAACTCTGTTTTCCCAGGCTCCATATCCAGAAGAGCTCATCAGGTCAAAGAAAGTGTGGTGTAGCTGCTTCACTGGTAAGGAATTAACTGCAGTGCAGCAATGAACTGAGGTAGTTTTCTTCCGCCTGGACTAAAAGTCAGCACATTTGATGGCTTCTGTGCAAAAATGTAGGCAAATGCACAGCCTAAGATGGTGTCTGGGGTGGGAAGTTGCAGTCCCATCCAAAACTGTGGTAACAAAGGAGAGACTTCCCTGATATCTACAGGTTCATTCCTGGTTGGGGTGTGCTGAAGTAATTCAACTTCCAATTGAGCCTGTTTTGGAGATATCTCTGCTGTGTTGGGTCATGGACAGAACAGTTTTCTTTCATGTACAAACATGTACCTTGCTGCTATTGATGTGTCCTGTAGATACCTTTCACACACAGCAGCTGAAGGAGCCATGGAATTCACGGAATTCATGGAATTCTGCACAGTAGTGGCTGATTGTGTGAAACCTGCTATCCAAAGGCCAGGCTAGAAAAAAGTGTGGGACCTAAGGACAAAGTGGATCATTATGTTCTCTGTGTTTTGGAGAGAGAAGGGAAAGAAGACATAATAATTTTTTATGTACCAGATGCTTCGAAGTGAACCAACTAAAGAATCTGCAAAGAACTTGGGAAGGAAGTAGGGGACAGGAAAAATGTATCCCTCTGGCAATAATGAGAAGAGAAAGCCAACTTATAGTCTCAGGACAGGGGACTGAATGGAACAGTAGGCTTGGAATTCACAGATAAACTGCTTTCTCTCTAAAACTTTGAATAAAGTAAGATGTTGAGATACACCCTGTCAACAAAATGCAAGAAAATCTGGTTTATGTATTTTCTTCTCGCCTAAACAACATTACAGGCTATACAAGAGCCTAAAATCTATGAAGATGGGTTTGGTGCTTATTCCAAGAAAGCCAATGATATCTCTGGGAATAGCTTCAAGTCAGACAGGTCTTAATGTAACAGTGCATGTGTAAGATTTCCAAGCTTGATGCCATCTGCTCACGGAAAGCATTGGATCACTGTAAGGATGTCAACAAAAAGGCTTAGGAAGCCTGTGAAAATGAGGAAAGGAAATAGCAGGCTCCAGAGTGTAGGAAAATTATGACTTTACTGTGTGGCTGTTGCTGTCATGAGATTTGCCACTTGTATTTTTTTATTCTGCTTCCTTCCCACTGACCACTGAGAAATGTTAGCAAGAGGAGAGACATGACTTAAACTGAGAGAAATATGGCAATGGGACTAGCAGGGTGATCAGACCAACAACCCCCCAACTTCCGTGTGGTTCTTGGAGACATCACTTTTGAACCCCCAGAAAAACAGGCTTGGTGGGTTAGTTGAAGAAAAACAGCTACTGAGCATTACACCTAGGAGTTATAAAATCTCTTTGATGCAGCCCCCCAATACCTGTCAGGTATGCTATTTAAAAATAAAATTGTAAAGAAAATGTGAAATTTAAACCCCAGGTGACAGACTTAATAGAAAAGTTCTTTGCTCCAAGAGTCAAGATAATTGTACATTGAAATATTCTTTTGCTCTAACATTAGTTTTGCCTTTCTCTGAAGTATGACATAAATATGTTTAAAATGGATAATCATACCCAAACCATTTCAATTATCAACTAAGAAGGTTTGGGTGTTCTGTTGCAGTTAAGCTGTTTTAAACAAACACTCACTCTTGCTGCTCTATTTTCTTGCTATAATGGAGGTATTTAACAGACTGCAGAAGTTTATCTATTCTTCCTCCTGTGTAGAAAATAAAACTTTGTTGTTTTTCAACACCTGATGCTTGAATGCACAAAAAACCACGTTGTATATATGCAGATTGTCTGTCACAATATTTAGCTAATTCAAATTGTTGCTCACTAAAGACTAAATTTTTTTTCCTCCTGAACCTCTGTTCTGCTTTTCACCTGTGACAGGTACAGAATAGTGTATTTACGATAAAAAGTTTGAAGTGATGGCCACTCATGGAGCCCAGGGAGGGGCTGCTTTGCTGAGCTGGGGGTAAGAAGGGGCCCATTTCCATGGTGCCTGACACACAGCTGTGTTTGTGCAAGGTCAAAGGGACAAGGAGAGACTGGGAGCCCCTGTGGCCCAAGGGGCAGATTTGGAATGGATGAGCAAGGTTGTGAAACTCATTTGCGTGGTTTATGAACTGCAGATCATGGCCTTTTTGGGTCAAATTGTATTTAGCTGAGCAGCCTCAGCTCCCAGAAAAATCTGCTTGTCTACCATCTCTTTGTAGCTCAGTATTTCTTCCTCCATCACCATGTCTGTTGGTTACTTTGTTGTGTGGCTGTCCTTGAAAGCCAAGGGTTGGAATGGCACATGATGGGGTTAAAGTTCCGGTATTGGTGGAAAACAAATTTCCTCTAGATCACTGTGACAGGGATGTCACTTTGTAGCATACCAAAGTTGTTTTTTTCCTCATTTTAGTTGAAGTCTGTTTCACTCCAAAGCACTTTTTTCCCATACTTGTGATGGTGCCCTAAGAAAAATGTGCAAGGTTGTTTTGTGTGTTAACCTCTAGATAGAACAGTTTCAAGAGTGTGTGCCCTGCGAGCAGAGAAAATTGATTTGTGCTCTCAATACTTAGGGCTAACCTGGGTGATCTCTGAACTGTGAAGAGAACTTCTCTTTGTGAATCTAAGGTATATATTTTTGTGAGAGGGAGAAACCTGTTTTTCCCACTGAGTCTTGTTTCATTTACTTTTATGAAGTACTCCTGTACAGAATTTTACCTGAGGTTCAATTAATGCATTGATTTTTAGTCCGTCATTCTCTTTTGCAGCTCAGTATTTGGCTGTGTAGTGTGTTATCAAAGCTCTAAGAAAATCTCCTTACATTGTCCTTTCTTCCAGTGACCACAGGCCTGCAAAGACTATGCAAAAAAAACAATTTTAGAAGGTACCTGAAATGCAACGCGGGGTGGGAAAGGTGGAAAAAGTTGCAGATTTTTTTTTTACACAATGACATTGAAGAAACTTCTTAATAGACTTGTTTTTATACTAATGTTCATTATACAGTCCATGATGGAAAAATTGCTTTGATGAAATGGCTTAAAATATAGTGCAGCAATTTTCATGCTCACACACAGGAACATGAGCTATGCTTTTTGTTTCACTGAGAAAACTTGGATAAAAAGGTTCTGTTAGGAAAGCTCCTTTCTTCAAGCTTCACTTGTACAGTACAAAAAGCCTTTTCAGGAGAGGTGCAGAACAGCATAGGGATAGTGGAGAACAGTCTGCCAGTGGTGAATTTGTCTGTTGAGACACATTTATGGGTCTGGAGCAGAAGGTGAAGGTTTGGAGTACAAAGAGATGCTGAAAAGAACAGCAGCGGTAAATACGAGATACAATGAGCAAAGCCAGCCAAACCGTCTCTTAGAGGCCGTCCAGAGCTTAGCTGGGAGTGGGATATACATGAGAGTGAAAGGGCAGAACTGCAGCCCTTAAAGCAAAGATGTCGGCATGAGGGAGACTGGTTCCAGAAAAGCCATGAACAAAACCTCCCAAAATCACTCCCCATCAGTCTGTTGCTGCCAAGGGTGGCTCATAGTGGTTGTGCTAGGCTGTTCTCCCTTTCAAGCCTCTTGCTTGAAGACCTTCAGTGCTTCGCTAATTCTGCTCCTTCAGCAATCATTAGCATTGTTCTCTCTTCTCTCTCAGGACTTGTTGCACTGGCCACCTCTATTGCTTTGGGGTCTGAGGGTTATCTCCTTTCCCTTATATTCAGATGATGGAGAAGATTAATGACTTAATTTTTTCTGGCCATTTGTGCAAGTCCAGCTTGGGCAAACAGCATAGGCTGCAGGAGTTGGTGAGAGCTGTGGAATTACATTCTTCCTACCATCCCACAGCGACAGAGAGCAGTGTCTGCAAGAAGTTGCTTTCCTGGTCGCTCAGCAGTGGCTTCAGTAGTCTAGGGAGGTGTAGGCATGGGATAGAAATGGGATTGTTTTCTACCCATCTACCCATTCTATCTTATACCCTACAACTGCTGGGAGCCACTACAGCTTCTGCATGGAGTGAACTTCGGTTCAGCAGCTGTATGAGCCATTAACCTGGAACTCAAGGTTAAATGGTAATCCAACCTCTCTTCCTCATGTTGGCATCAGACGCACATTAGGCACCTTTCAGCTGCCAAATGAGTTCTCAGTACTTCTTCACTCATCCCCTTCTAAGGATGAATCCCTTTAAGTGCCTGTTGCAGCCAACTTCCTGCCAAGGTTGATTGGATTTTCCGTGGTGTCAGTGGTGGGGGTGAGAGCTGTGGCAGTGCAGCTTCTTGTCATGAGGGGACAAATTCTGTCCCTGAGCTTGTGCTGAAAGTCCATCTCCTGCTTGTCAGTCTTTGGACATAATCCTATTATGTCAGGCAAGTGGGCTGCGCTCTTCCCAGTGAGTAAGCAAAACAACGCCTTTTTGGGCAAGATGAGAAGAGAGACATTTCTGTGCTAGACTCATGCTTGGGACAGCACCTTGCTTTCATGGAGAAGTGAGTTAAGAAGACGTCTTATAGATATCTATTGACGGGTATGCCTGGGTATGCCTGCTGGATTGGCAGGCAGTCTTGGTAAGGCATTTGGGAGGAGCAGGCAGATCCATGATGGAAGTTTTCTGGCTTTCTGGCATGGTTTAGCACAGGAATGCAGAAAGACTCTGGGATGTTCAGGGGTCACAAACTAGGAGTAGCTGGCTATGACTCATGTGCCTTTATTTCTGTTGTTGAAATGTCCTGGATCAGAATACATCCCAGGTTTGTTTGCTAAGCATGGCGCCACTGCTATGATACAGAGAGGGATGGTTTATGGCTGCAGTGTTGGGAGGCTCAGTGGGAGTTTCTATCTGTCCCCCAGTCAGTGGGATCAGTGAGAGGGCAGGGCTTGGTGAGAGGGCAAAAGTGCAAGTTGCTATGTCTTAAAGGGTATGAGTTGAACATTGAGCATCTGTCAGGCTGGGCACCACTGAACTTGGTGTGTCACAGTTAAAGTAGAGCTGGTTTGTAATTCTAGACATTCCTCTGCAGAGCACAAATTTGTGTGTGACTGGCCCTGGGCTTTTTGAGCAAATAGGTAGCAGAGCCATGAGTGATTCCTTTTGTCCTTTGTGCGATGGGTAAACCATCTTTTTGCAAAAAAGCTGCAAAATAATGAAACAGCTCTGTCGGTTCCCTTAGTAAAGCTGTGAGTGTGCAGGGTTAAGTCTTGTGCATTGGTCACCCAGCTCAAGGAGAGTGTGAGGGCACTGCCTTGGGTTTCACACTTGGTTTGTTGCTTGCATACAAACCAAGTGTGAAACCCAAGGCGGGGGGGTGGCTTTTGTCCAGCTATCTATTAAGATCAGAATGAACCTTGGATCTCTACAACACCTGGGCCACGTGCCATGGTTTTCTCACTGGGACAATCCCTCAAATGTGGCAGTGGACAACCTAAAGAGCATTATTAGTTTTTTACATCAACACTGGGAGCCAACAATTCCTCCTGAAATCTGTGCTGAAGTGGGCACTAGGAAAGGCTGACATTTAACTTTCCCCCAAAAAAAGTTCATTTCAAGAAGTAATTCACTTCAGATTAATTGTAGAGCAAGTAATCTAAGAAGCCTGAGGAGAGTGGAAATTCAGATGGTCTGGAGACCAGAACACCAGGGGATTACAGTTCTGGAGAGGTGACTCAGAGTGCTAAACTCTGCACAGGGGGAATGACTTTTTGCTTCAGGTACATGTGTTATTATGTGGGTGAGAGGCAAATCAACTCCATATTTTTAGAGCAGAAATTGTTTTCCTGATTTATTAATGTATCAGGCTCCTTAACAGCACAATCTGCAGTGGTTTGGATTTGTGTTTTTTGATTTTTTGCTTATTTCTCATTTCCAGAAAGCCGAATGAATGGAGGTAAAGGACAAATGGCTCCTTTCTACACACCTTCCAGAAAGAGGCAGGGGTAGGCTGTGTAGTCCTGCTTCCAGTTCCCTGCCAAGGGACCTGTTGATTATTGCAAGCTCTCCACTCACTTTTCCCTTTGTGCCTACATTGCCAGCTGGCTGCTGTTATGGTTTGCAGGAATGTTTTATCTGGTAAAATAAAGGAAAGTTTTCACTCCTCCTGCTTTGGATTAGAGTAGGTTTCTGGAGCCTGCTTTCTCCTCTGTAGAGCCACAACTTTCTAAGGTGAGCCCTATACAGAGATGCTTGTCAACAAGTGGTGTAGAGTGGGGGGAAAAGTTGATAATATTCAGATCCACTTGATCCTAGAGCTGCTTTTAGCCACAGTGGAAAAGGAGTCTATCTCCTGAATGCAATCCGTTGCCTTGTTGATTTGTTTTGAAAAGTCTGTCCCTAACCCAACACTGCTGTGTTTGTGCAGACTGTTTTAATTGCACTATCCAGCTCTTCTGTACGTAAATACTTCATCAGGATGGCTGTTTAGTATGTACTTCTAGTGATCTTCATTTTAATTGTCTAACTGCTTGCAGTTCATTTGGATGGTTCCAGTAGGGAGCGCTAGCTTTAATTAAAAATGGTTTCTTTCCAAAAATATTAATTTATTTGCTCTCACTTGGCAAAAATAAAGTGAGTACTTAGATGCATGCTGAAACACTGCTGTGGAGAGCTGAGCTACTTAGCAGGTCACTGCTTTGGGGCACTTGGGGCAGTTGGTCTCTGTCCCCACAAGTGCTTGCCATCTGATCAGAGGTCAGGGATATGTCTGGTCTGCTACCCAATGGGGGAATAGAGGAACAGGGAAGAGCCAGGACCTACCTTGTGTCACCCAGAGGTGCAGTGGCAGAGCTTGAATGCATCCTGCACTTCCTGATGGTTTGGCATTGTGGCTTAGGCCAGCTTAGGCATGATGGAGGCACTCAGGTTTGGAGAGAGCTGTTGGAGTAGGTGCTGATAAGAAGTTCAGTGGGGACTCCCCCTGCCTTTGATTGCATTTGTCCTTTAAACTGAAGGTCTCATTGGGTCTGTCCTGCATGCCTTTCAAGGGTTTGTGGGATTGCATGTTTGATGGTGAATTTCACAGTGGTTGGGGTTAGATGGGACCACTGGAGCCATGTAACCTCCTTGCTTATGTAGGGCCACTTGGGCCTTGTTGCACAGCTGCCAAGGCTGGAGACTCCACAACCTCTGCCAGGGCTTGGACACTCCTAAGTGCTTGCTGTGTTCAAACACTGTGGACATTCACTGTTAGAGAGCTAGGAAAATTACAGGCCGGAGCTTCTCCTGTTCTCTCAGCTCTGTTCCCAGGCTGATAGCATGTTCAGTTTCAGTTAGGGAGATTTTCTCCCAGGATGATAACTTGGTCAAAGTAGAATGGAATTAACAACATTAGATTAACACCTATTTTCGGTGTGTGACCAGGCCTCGGAAAGAGGTGTCAATTTCTCTGAACCAATCATCTCTAGTCTGCCCTTGGAGCTGTGAGTCACTGTACTTAAGCAAGTGTGTTTCTGAATAAAGTTGTCTCTCTTTCCTATCCTGAGAGGGACCATGTAGCTGTGTCTTATTTCCGCCGCATCTAAAGGGTTGAATACCTTATCCCAGCAGCTACAAAACACAATTTCCTGTGTTTCAGTTTGTGACCACTGCCGCTTGTCTTTACACTGGATGCCGCTGAGAAGTGCCAGGCACTGGTTTCTTTACACTCCCTCTGTCCTTGGATAGATGTTCTCCAACAGAACAGATGTTCCCCAGCATCTATCGGGACAAGGTCCTAATCCTGGCTGCACCCAGATTGAGCTGCAGGTTGGACCACAGATTTCCAGAGTCCTGTCCAAACTTTTATTTTCATGTGATTTTTATGGGAGAGACTAAGGATTGTAGTTAACACTGAAGTGGTTTTGGTTTTGTTTGTTCAGCGGTGAGTACCGTTCTGTGGGTAAAACCCTTTCTCTCTTTTGTACGCTCTTTGTTATTAATATTATTGTGGCTATTGCCATTTTCAGTAAATTGTTATTTCAACTCTCAATCTTCTAGTGTTCCCCCATTAGAGGAAAGAGGCAGGGAAAAGGGAGCAGCTTGAGTGGGTTTCATTTTCCAGTTGCACTTCAAACCACCACACAAGCTCACCCAACTGCAGCAGCACTGAGCAAAAGAATACAATTATGGGCAATTTTGCCCAAGTTCCTCTTTAGTCAGAGCATATTCTTTTTATAAGAAGCCTTTAATTTTGATTACTGCAAACACTTCAGTCAAAGGCACTCAGCAGGTAGCTATGGCAACCCTGAGATAGTTGTCTAAAATATACCAGGTAAAATAATGAGGGGATAATAATATGGTTTTAGTTCAAATAAACTATTAAGTCTGAGTAACAGTTTTACATTTAAAAAATATACCATATTTCTGGGCTACAAATTAGTCATGGTTCAGGGCCCATTGTTCATCTCAGTGCTGTAGGTGGCCTCCAAAGAATACTGTAATACATGCTTCTTGCATTTGTTAACCCAGCACTCAGCAGGGAAAACAAAAATCTTGTAGCTCCGAAAAATAAAACTGTTAAAGAGAGAAGAGACAGGGGAGAAAGCTCTGGTTAGAAAGATTACCCATGCTACAGAGAGAGCTACAGGTCCTTCTCAGAGTCTGGCCTAGCTAATTTATTGTGACTGTGCCCGTAATATCCCTTTTTGCCTCAAACCTTCCCTATTGGACCCAAATCAAGACCAGCAATTAGCATAAGTGTTGTGCATACTCAAGATGAGACAGTCACTACCCAAAGAAGACTTATGATTTAAATAGTCTAGTATGTTTTCTTAACTTGTGGTGAAGGAAAGGAGAGCTGGTCACACAGGACTAAATCTTCCTAAGATCAAGGAAGAATTTGTCCTTCAGACCTGGCAATGGCCACAAGGATTTTGGATCATAAATCCTGCACCAATCTTTGCAGATTCTTTAGTTGGTTCACTTCGAAGCATCTGGTACATAAAAAATTATGTCTTTTTTTTCACAAACTACTGGCACAGTACAGTCTGAAGCAGACATTGTAAACAATGAATTACATATATATATATATATATATATATATATATACACACACACATACATATATATATATAATATATATATAATATATATATTCCCCTTTTGGGTATCCTCCAATATTTGAAGATAGTTATAGAAAACAAAGATAATAAGCAAAGGGCCTTTGCTGAGTTAGTTTTCTTCACCAACAACAAAACATAATTCAGTGTGTTTTAGGTCAATCGAGCTGGTCATGTGAAGAAAAACATAGTTCTTCATGGGGTTTCTTTTAGAAATGGACTTTGTCACTGATGTTTTGTTTTTCAGAGGCACGTCCCAACCAATTTAAATTCCTTCTCCAGGAGCTCTAAGTATTTCTGGATGCTTGTTTTTCACAGGTATTGGCTCTGAAAGAAGTTTGCTTTGTATCACAGCAACAGTGTCTTAAATAATGCAGTTTGTAGTGTTTAATCAGCCATTACCCAGGACAAGATTTTGCAGGTAGGAAAGGGAGGAGAAGATGGAAGCCCTTCACCCTTTTCCAGAAGTGGGTCCCAGCAGGTGGGGCAGATACACTTCCAGTCCTCTCGAAAGCCCAGCAGTGGTTCCCTTTGGCCTGGTGGGCTCTCCTGCTCTGTCCCATCAGCTGTGCTTCATTAATAATCCTGCAGTGCTTTGGATTTTGTACCATTCTCTTCCCTATTGGTAATTCCTGGAGTTTCTGAGGCATTTAGAGGTGAGGGTTCCTCACAGGACGGCTCTCAGGAGCGCAGGGTGCTGTGTTAGGCCTAGGGTGAGCTGGAGATCAATGTTCCACATCTGTCTGTCAGTCTGGGCTTCAGACTCCCTTTTCTCATCGTGTCTCATGGCTCTGTGTTTGACATAGCACAATCTGGATGTCACGCAAGATGATGCTCAGGAGCACAAACAGTTCCTCTCCAGCTCCTGCTCTCCTTGATCATTACTTGCTTTTTTTTTTTTGGCTTCCTCTGATTTCCTCCTGTTGTCTCCATGCTGCCCCTTGGATCACAGTGAGGCTTTCTCAGCCTCTGTCACTGGCTGTTGAAAGGCTGTTCATATACTGAACAAAGAAAGGCAGAGCTGAGGTCTGCTGTTGAATTTTAATTCTCTTGTTGGCTGGTGGCGGGGAATTAGGCAGTGAAATTTGCTGGCATTGACGTTTTCCTGCTGCCCGAGTGCTTAACTGAGTGTTTTAGCAACTCTGCAGCCATGCATCCCAGGCTCCCAAATCTGATTGTGCTCCATTTCTTTCCCCCAGCCCTGGGATGAAAGCTGTCTGGGTGTTCTTCCTCTGCCTTTGGGTGCTGACTCTGTTGGCTGTAGTGTGTGCAGCAGGAGACTGGGACAGGCATGGCTGACCCTGTAGGAAAAGCTAACAGCATAAATAATTTATATTTACTGTGACTGTTATTCACAAAGACTTACTTTTGTGTTAATGTGAACCAAGAGCTACAAAATAAGGGGTAAATAAAAGGAGAGCAGATGGGGTAGTTCTGGAACTTCCCATAACATTAGAATATTCAGAGCCATAGGAACACTAATATAGAAAACTCAGGTGGAAAATCCTGCCCCCGAGGCTCTGGACAACTCTGCTGTGGGACTTCTGGTGAGAGGCTGCAGGTCTAGGAGAGAGACAGGCTGCAGGACTGCCAGTGAGAGGCAAAAGAGCTGTAAAACCCACACAATTCTGTGTCTGCCTTGCTCATTTGTGCTCACTCCTGCAGCTGGCAGGTTCTAAGGGGGGTGATTTAACGGGGGTGCTGGGGGTGCTAGTCCCTTCCGGTTTCTGGGCTACAAAAGATTGAGCTGTTGCACACTCAGAAGTGCAGGACTGGGTTTTATTCTTGCCAGTGACGTCTCCCTGCTTCTTGGCTTCTAACTTCATCTGGGTTTTGCCTGGCTTTTGTAAGCAGGATTGTATTGTATCATCGCCTTTTTTATTTCATGGAAAGATGTTGTCTCACTAAAATCCATCTTCCTATTAACCTGTGTTAGTCAACTCAGGACCTCCAAATTTCTCTGAAGAAGCCAGGAAATCATTCTGCTTTCCCAGGACAAAATTGTGCTCATCAACACCAGCAGTCACTGTAATATACGTACTTCTAAGAGTGTTCTCCCATGGGCCCATGTTCTTTTGCAGCCATGCCATGTACTCCCATGTTCTTTTCCAGCCGTGCCATGACCTCACAATGCTTAACCTGGCCTTGCTAGTGCAAAATGCATTGCAACAAACAAACAAATAAAACACAAAAAAGAAGAAAAAAAAAAATAGAGTAAAAATCCCCTGCCAGCAAACCCAAAACAGAAATGAGGGAGAACTGAGCTGCTGGTTTCTCAAGAAGAAAGGCAAGTAAGAGGTGACAGCTGGTATACTCAGATATGGAAATGCACATCTCTGTGGGACAGAGAAGGCTGAAAATACAGAAGTGTTGTGAGACAGGTTGAATTTCCTAGGCTGTAGAGCAGGATGTTGCACAGAGACTGTCATTATACCATACACTGGTACTGGAAGAGATCAGTGGACCAAATCCAGAGCTGTTTCGCGTGAAGATAGTGAGCCCTGCATGGGTGCTATGCCTCCAACCTGTGCTTTGTGTAGCAGAGAGCTTAAAAAGACTGTTGAAAGAACACTGCATGCTTCATCGTTTCCTGATAAAGCACAGCTTGTCCATGTCTGTTGCAGTATTCCATGAAAAAGTTTACAAAAAACCATATTAGGTTGGATACCTGCATGAGCACTTCAGAGAGGCAAATTTGGTATTCCCTGTCACCTTGAAATAGGGCAAAGGATTGTTCAGTCCAGCTGAGGAAAGGTGTTACATTTCATTTTTTTTTGTGATATTGATTTTAAGTAATCCAAGCTCTGTTTAGTAGGAGGAAATGAAACAAGGTGAGAAAAGTTTTTAGTAAAAATACCTGAAGAGTCTCTATACTGACTGAAATGTGAAATGTAGAAGAGTTTTGTCGTGGTGTTGTAAATGGCCTGGGCTACTACCAGCTGATCCCAAAAGGTTGTCCTGGTTTCTCTGTCTGGAGTGTCCATCTGGGGTGGATTGTACCAGGTTGTGTGGTAGTGGGTGGTATGAACCACACTGTGACAGTGGTCTAGCAGTCCTCTGAAGTGGCAATGAGGTTTTGTGTGTTCAAAAGGTGTCTGTTCTGCTAATAACCTGCCCTGCCACAGAGGTGAGATTTGTGGCCTGTCTAGAGCCTGTCTAAATGGGTTTTCCAAACTCCCTCTAAGGCCTGGGTGTCAGCAGTGAGACTTGTGCTAGAGGATATTGGATTTCATCACAGTGATTGTGGATCCTGGAGCACTGCCAAGCAAAAACAGCATTGAAGTTTAAGGAGATTTCTGTGCTGAAAGCAGTTTTTGTGGTCAGGCATTGCCTGGCATAAATCAAGTCATCTCTTGTTGCTGCATTCTGCTGGTGCCCAGGAATGAGCCAAACCTGTTGCTGCCTTCTCTCCATGCTCAGCAGCTGTGGGTGCGCACAAATCTACATGGATTGGGGAGCTCAGTGGACATGTCCAGTGTCCCCATCTTATCAGTGCAGTGTGAGGATTTAAAGGATGCATTTGCATGTCTCAGAGCACTGTTAAAGAAGGAAGTTCCTGTAAGATAAGCCACTACCACAGGAATTTGAGGTAAGCACAAATGGCAAAACAGGAAGGCATTAATTACAGGCCTAACATTCACACGGTGACAAGCTGTGGGAAGCGACACACATGCCAGCTCAAATTGTGGGAATAGCATCTGTGCTCTGGAAACCCAGGACTTGGACTGTATAAAAGTGATACCCCACAGAGGAATTACTCGGTAACTCAAAGACTAGGGTTAAGAAGGACCAGCAGGACTCTGCAGGGATCCACGTCATGGTGATATCTTTCTACTTAATCTTTGTCTGTCCGTCTCTCTCTTCCCTCCCCACCTCCTTCCTCCCATATCTTTCTATCTCTCCACCTCACATTTACTGTTAAATGAAATCCATACTATTGACTTTGGCATGTGGTCTCTTTTGCACCTTAATTTGGGCAGAGGCATCTCTTATCATTGGACCATAACATGCAGGTGGGCAGTGTGTACAGCACCCAGGCCAAGCAGGATCCTGGGCTAAATTAGAGGCCCAGTGCTGTTGCTCTGGTTCTGCTCAAAAAGCACAAAATGTGCTCCATTCTCTAACAGGCTGTGAGCCTTTTGACTCCTTTTGACTTTGAACCTATCCAGCAAATGGGAGAAATGTTGGATCACAGAATTGTAGACCAGTTTGTGGTAGACTGAACCTTTTAAATGTCATCAGTCCAACTGCTTGGCAATGAGCAAGGACATGTCCAACTAGACCAGGTCACTCAGAGCCCTGTGCAACATGACCATGAATATTTCCAGTGATCTCTGGGCATTTACACTTCACCAATGTTCCAAAGTTTCATGGCCATCATTGTATAAAACTTCCTTATATCTACTCTAATTCTATCCTCACAGTTCGAAACCATGGTAATATAAAAAATATTCAGACGATAGAGGAGGCAGAATGAGGAGGCATTTAATATTTCTCAAGTGAGAAGTCTATAGGGAAATGAGGAGAAAACTATTTGAAAATATATGCTGAAGTGTTTGTAGCCAAAGAAAAGCTTAAATCAAGGCATTCTCCATTTTGGAAGTGCAATGTGGACAAATTTCCAATATTTTAATGAGAAGTAATCTATTAGCACTAGCCTGTGTTACCCAAGCCAGTGAGAAGGATAACTTTGCTGCCTATACCTGACCTGATACTGCACAGAGTTCTTGGATGCAATACTCAGATATTCTTTTCCTGAGCTCTGCTTCATCCAGGAAGGGGCTTGTGTCTCTGATGCTTTGTGCTTCCTTTTTCATTCCTAGCTTGTAACAGGAGATCTTCACAACTTATCCATGGAGAGCAGAGTAGGCACTTCATGCCCAGGAACTACATGAGATGATAAATTAAGATGTGCTGTGAAAACCCCATCTGGATCAATGCCAGGTTTCACTTGCCATGTTTAGTGGTGTAAGGATTTCTGTGTGGAAAAAATAGCTGCTGATTTAGAGGTATTAATGTTATTAAGAGTCTGGTTAATTAAGAAGGCTGTAGGGTGGTAGTGACTGGGAGATTTCCGAATTTGACTCCTTTTCCTTTTTTTCCTCTTGGCAAAAGTACTTGCTCAGTGTAGAAAAGCACCATTTCTGTGGCATATACTGTAGTGAGTGAGTCAAAATTTTGTTTGAAAGTGTCAGTTGCCATGTTTCTCTCTGTATGGCAAGGGAGATTTTGATTGTTTGAAAGAGAACTCTGCTTAGAAAGCAGCAAAGAAGTGCCTTTCAGTTAAATATCAGGAAAGAAGATAAATGTAACCCTTGCTGGTCTCTTTAAAACATAAAAGTAAATGAAAGCATAAATCTGACCCCATTATGGATCTATAATAAATCTGGTGATAAATCAGAGGCAGCTGATAATATGAGGGTAATGCCTGTTTGCAATACAATCAGCACATGATAATAAAAGATAAGTGTCCTTTTACAAAGTAATGATGAAGCAGTTCTGGGTGCGTTGAAGATCACCTTGTAAAACTGCTGGATGAAAGGAAAAAGGTGCCTGTGTTAGATCCAAGGGAAGTGTCAGTAACACTGGAATATGTGGAAGAAACTGAACTGCCTTGGCTTGCCCAGCAAGGCTGGTGTGAGGAATGGAGAGTCTGAACTGACCTTCCCAGCCTGCAGTTTTGAATCTGTCTTTGAGATGAAGAATCCTACCAAGCAAGAAGGACAATGGCTCTCTTGCAATGTTGCCAGATGGAAACAATCCCTAAAAAGCAACTGTAAAGATGCAGAACTGTAAAGAACTTTAAACTGCCCCTCATACAGCATGTAGGAAACATAAACATCAGTTGTGACTGGGATAAGATGAAGTAAAAGCAGTAACTAACAGCCAAGGTTAACAACCAAAAATTTCCTGTCACTCTATAAACCTTGGTCTGGGCAGTGGAGCAATGAACAGAGCTGCATAATTATAGCCAGAGTGTTCTCAGCATACTCAGTGCAGAAGAGTCAGATGAATACTGCTAAGCTTGGGAAGCTGCTAATTAGTTTCATTTCTGTAAATTTCCATCCCATAAGCAGTATCCTCAGCTGGTGTTCCCACTCACTTAGCTCAGATATAGTGTATGCAGTGGAGTTCTGAGGATTTGCATCCAAGACATTGTCTGCTGCCAAAATGAAAGCAGGACTCCATCATTCATAGATCTTAAAGCTGGATAAGCTCATTATAGCTCTGTATCATACCCTTGTATAATAAATTCGAGCCTTGAAACTTTACCCAGTGATTTCTCTATCTGGCCCTCAGCTCCTGACTTAGGATGGATCCTTTACCTGGCTGACGGTAGACTTACAGTGACAGTGATTCTGCTGTATCCTGAGGGAAGTTCCTGAGTGATTGGTTTGTATTCACAGAATCACAGAATCACTAGGTTGGAAGAGACCTTCAAGATCATCAAGTCCAACCCATACCCTAACACCTCAACTAGACCATGGCACCTAGTGCCACATCCAGTCTTTTTTAAAATACACCCAGAGATGGTGATTCCACCACCTCCCCGGGCAAACCGTTTATCATCCTTTCTGTATAAAACTTTTTCCTAATATCCAACCTATATTTCCCTTGGCACAGCTTAAGACTGTGTCCTCTCGTTCTGTCAGTTGCTGCCTAGAGAAAGAGACCAACCCCCACCTGACTACAACCACATTTCGGGAAGAAATTCCATCTGCTCCAGAACTTTGAAGAACTTTTCTCTCTTTTCCAAACCCTTCTTTCTTCTCTATCTTGAAACATAGATGCAGTCTAAAAGCATTGCTTTGTTCCAATCTGGTGGTCCCTATGTCATGGCCAAGAATAGGATTTTTTTTAAACTTTTTTTTTTAAATTTGAATGTATTTCTTCTTTTCTGTAGTCAAAAATTCAAATGAGAGTGGCCAAATTTTTTGCTGAGTTCTTTTGCTGAGTGAATCAGAAATATTTTTTATGAGTTCCTTGCTCTTCTCTATCTTCTTTTTGTCATAGTTTGCATGACACTGTTTGTTAGACATCTGGGTCATTGTTTCCCTGTCATGATCCATTCATTTTGTTATCTGTTTTGAGGCACGCTGGCGTGTTATCAATGAAGCCAACTATCTCATTAACAGCTTTGACAACACAGGATAATGGCCCTGGGTTCTTCTGGAGCAGATGGAGATTGAATTGCTGCATGTGATCCCAGTGCTAGTTGTCTTTCATTCCTTTACGCCCTGAGATCCCACTTAGGGGAGAATAGCACTCCCCTATAAGAGCATCTCATAAGAGAGATGCTCTGATCAGATAAAGGTCTTATGTCTGGGCTTCCTTTCAGAAATTGACTTCCCTAGTCACTAAGAGTGTTTGGCCTTGTGCTGGGGACTGTGTTGTGGCCTGATGGTGAGCAGGTGAATGTAGGGCTGGAGAGCATCTCCAGTGCAACTGTATCCACTCCATGCTGATCTCCATCTTCTGTTCATTCTGGAAGGCTGATCCAGAAAAACCTGACATTAAAATGATTCAAAAACCCATGGGGGGAGTTTGTATTTCATTTACAGCTCTGATCAGACAAACTGTTTCTTCCAGTTCCCCCTTGTAAATAGTAGGAGTCGTAACTGTCTTCTCCTTGGTAATGCGCTGAGAGGGTTGGAAAAGGCTTTAGAAAACGTAGACTGTAATGCATGAGGAGTTGACAAGCATCCCTTGATCTGATTAGACACGTTTTGAGCAGATGGATGGGCTAACTGACCTCTGGAGTTCCATTCCAATCTAAATTGCTCTAAAATTCAATGAATATGAGTCGTCTGAGGCAGTGTTGCTATTTTAACATGCTTGTATGTTTTCATTCTGAGACTGGCACTTGTATTTGCTGGATTCACTTAAGCAACCTCATCGACACTTTTAGAGTTTTAACTTCTTTTTGTCCAGGTGCCAAAGAAAACCAATAAGGATTGATTTAACAAACAAACAAGATAAAATATATAGCGGGGCCTTGCTGCCAGCTGATAAAACTGCCAAGGTCCTCAGTGGTCTATGCCCTGAACCAAAGCTGTCTCAAACACTGGAAGAGAGGGAACCTTTCGGATGTAGGTTGGGATATATCAGCCAACTCTCCTTGCACTATCAAATACATCTCACCAGGGCACATAGTCTTATGTGTGTCCAGCTTGTTCTGGCATTTTCTGACCTGATCCTTTTCCGCCCTGCTCCAGACTTGCCTGTTGGTCTCCAGGGTCTGACATTTTTGAAACCGATTTTACTAATAAAGGCTGAAGTTAGGAAGGCATTCATTCAACACCTCACTTTTTTTCCATGCCCTGTGTCATCAGGTCCCCCATCCTATTCAGCAGCAGGACCACATTTCCCCTAGCTTAAACAGTTTCCATACATGAAAGTTTGCATTTCTAATTTTTTTTTTCTTTTTATTAATCCTCCAGGTCAAAGTTTTCATATTTCATGTTCCCAATGGAATTTAGGTACTTACCTAGAAGAACAGAAAATTGTTGTCTTGGAGTTAGTGGAATTCAAAACAAGGAACTTCAAAAAAGAAAAGCCTGGGAAGTTCAGATTTGGTCATGAGACAGCAGTCCTGTTTGTGGAGAGTAATTTATGCCTTTTTAAAATGGCATTTTGACTCAATATTGCTTTGATGGTAAAATTCAAATTCATCTGGGCTTATCCTGAGTTTTAATAGGGAGATAACAGTTTTGAAGGATTTAATCTTCAGTTCCCGTACAGTAATGCAGTGTGTTGGCTGGGGATAGAATATTACAAGGGGGAGTGCATGCTGCATGTCCAAATTTCTTACTTTGAACTGTTATACATTTTTCTTGAGAGCTTATTTAGAAGCCTGTGGGTCAATAATTTAAATGTGGGTGAGGCTATCTCTTCCTAGCATGTCTGATCTCCTCTCCTCTGCCTTCCATTTTTTTTAGCATTCAATGTCTACTACGAATTAGATTCTCCTGTGAATATTTGCTTTAGCTTCACTCAGAAAACTTGCTGTTGAAAGAAAGAAACTCCAAATAAGTCTTCAGCTCAGGCACTCTGGCCAAATGCCTTATAGCATTTTTCTCTTAGAATTCAATTTGTTCTGTGATTTAAGATGCAGCATCCACACTGAGCTGAGAAGTCTCTGTGCTTCCTCTCATCACTGTCTTTATCATGGTCAAATGAGCACTTACAGTGAGCAATGAGACTTCTCCACATTATTAATAACAGTTCTGACCTATGGGGATCCTGCTTTTTTCTGGCAGGGGAAATCTGTCTGCGATAGCCTAGGAGCAATTGCAGCTCTTTGTGTTTGCAGGTGAACATCAGTCAGTTTTATGCACTCCACAGTTTTGCACAGCCCCTGCCCCCTCAGCCAGCTAAGAACACAAAAGGCAGAAATATATTTTCCAGCATGGTTCAACCTGGAGCCTTCAGGAGGTGTAAGTGGGCCATTGCAGGGAAAATGCTGCAGTGCAGCTGCTTTGAGTTGTACCTGATGTGCAGAGGGATAAAAACACTTAATTAGCACTCTACTTTCTTAGGTTTCTATGAGAATCCTACAAACCAATTTTAAACTGAAACTTTAAGCTGACTCGCAGGCCAGCAGACTGACAAACACCCAGGGAAGATTTGAGGGGTCTTTTCACAAGTCATCAAACTCAATCTCTAGAACTGAAGTGTGCATTTTTTGATGTGTGCTTTTTTTCATGTTCCATGAACACAATCTGCTCGCAAGAGAAGTGTACATTAAAATGCTATTAGAATTCAGAGGTATTTATCATGTTTTCAGGTTTGGTTTTTCTTTTTTGAAAGCTGAAAAAATGATCTCAGCCTGTGTGAGAGTCTACCATTGCTGCCTTCTAAGTATAATAAAATTTTTAGGTATTAAAACTGAGCAAGAAATTATTGAAACAAGAAGAGACCTGGGTTACAGTTATAATTATGTTCAAAATTTCTACTGTAAACATTGTGATGAAATTTAATCAGTGTTTTGAAAGCAGAGGACAACACCTAGCTTTATTTTTTTGAGCAGTACATTTTAGGTTTCTGAGGGAAGATGTGTGCCATGTGTTTTAGAACTGCAAGGGGTTGGCTGTAGGGCAGCTGTTTGTTCTCATGGCAAGGGTGTGAAAAGAAAAATAAGTTTTCAGCCCAGGGATGCTTCAGGTTAAAAGCATGCAGGTTTAGCTTGTGAAATCCCACTATCCAGTTGCCATTTCAACCCTGCTACCCCATATATAGGAAAAGCATCCTGGACAGCTTTTCCCCACCATATGATTTAGGATTAATTTTCTGGTATGTCCCACCCACCTGATGAACAGCCCTGTTACCTTCCCAGTCCTGATGAAATTCTCCTCCTGAATCTTCCAGTCCTTGGTTCAAGGACAGGTTTTGCTCTCCTTAGGAAAAGAATACCCAGTTGCATGCCAGTCTGTGAGACACATTACTGGTGTAAGACCTTCAGGGCCCTTTCATCATTTTTTAATAAAATCTCTTCATCTCCCACATAATGGAGAGACCTTTCATACACATGCCCTCAGTGGCTGTGTGATGTTTCAACAGAAATGATTGTAATGAAGAGGTGATGCCTGATACTGACTATGGGGCAGGGAACCTGTTTGTTTCTGCACATCCCATTGCAATTTAGCCTTCCCTGAGACAGAAACTCCTCGGTGTCTGGTGGAAAACACAGCCTGCATAAAGTAATGTTGACTGCAGTGTGGATGCTGGAGAGGGAAATGAGACAAAGCTTGACAGGAGACAGCTTGATGCCAAACAGGCAGCTCATGAGAAAAGGATAAACAAAAAATCTCCCTTGAGCCTGCTTATGATGTCAAATGTGCTGACCTGAACTAGGCACGGTCCTCCCAGTACTAAATTCCTTCTGTTGCTTCACCACTTCCCTTGTCCAGGTCTATGCAAAGAAGGTTAATTCTCAAATATTTGAGGAAGAAGCTGCTTGCCTATATGGTGCCTACTTTTCCTTTCATGTGGGCTGGTTTTATTCCAGCCTCCTCTGGGCTTCTCCAAATCATTTTGGGAGTTGGAGGCAGTTGGGAGCAGCAGTTGCTTGTGCTGCTGGAGAGCTCACTCAGCTATGTTTGCAGCACCTGTGTTACATTTGTTGATGAAAAAAGAACTGCAGTGTTGTTGCCATGGTGACCTGCACGTCCTCGGGGAGCCAGCTGGCCCAGAGGAATGACATAGATTCTAGGTCTTGTATGCAATGAGCTGTCTTGTATCCTCCAGAAAGCTCATGCCTGCACTTTTTATCATGGAGATCAGCTCCCTTAGTGAAGGTTGCTATTTGCCTTCTCTTTACTTACTGTATTTCTTCCTTTTTCCTTTTTTCCCTCCCTTTCCCATAAAAAAAAAAAACAAAACCAAAAAAACGAAAAAACTACAAAATCTTCAAAATAATGCTGTCTAGATGTCTCAAGATAGCACTGCTGAACTCATCCTGGCAAGCTCCACATGGTTAAAAGACACTTTTGGCAGCTTCTTGCTGCTTTCCTAAAAACCAACCAACCAACCAACCAACCAACCAACCAACCAACCAACCAACAACAAAAAACAAACAAACAAAACCAAACAGACAAACAAAAAAAAAACATAAAGAAAACCTTCCATTTTTGGCTGGTTAAGCTTCTAAAGGTGAGATTGCAACGCTGTTTTTTAATGTTCCCCAAAGGGGTTGGTGTTATTTTTCAGGACATGTACTGCCCATCTTGCAACTGGTAGCAGACTATTAACATGCAAATGTCTCTTTTGGGAAAGATTGCAAATAACAGTGGCTAGGAAGCTATAAATTAGAAGTAACACAGCCCATTATTCCCAGGCCTGTTTGTGTGTCAGAGTGCACTGCTAAGGCTTGATTATCCTTTCCAATCTCCCCTACCTGCAGGAAGGACCTGTGTATGAGAGGCTGGGTCTAGTGTGGATAGCTTATGCAGCATTTTTTGTCTCTGTCTTTGACATTTCTATTTCTTGATCTCCAGGTGCCAGAAGATTGTATTGAGCCAGAACTGATCATCACAGCATGAAAACTCAGCCACATGCCATCGATTGGCAGACAAAGATTTTTGTCTTTCTGCCAATTCTTGTTCTGTGAGGCCACATTCAACCCTACAGCCATTGCACTTCCCATTTTGGGTTGCAGTCTCTGTCCTAGAAGTTTCTCCTTTCTAGACACGTAACTGTGTAGATTCAAGCCAGTTCTGATCCCCCATCCTCAGTGACCCAGGTATCTTGGTATCACAGCATCATCTTACCAGTCTCTGCTGAGCTGCTGGATTTTGCTTCATTTGCCAATTTTATTTGCATCAACTCCCAGAGCAAAGCTGAAAGCAGCAAAAGAGTTCTGGGAATAGTCTTGCTCTTCATGCCACCTCACCAGAGCTGTGTTGGTGGGATTTCTTCTTGATATTTGTCTGGTAGACTGTTCTTAACCTGTATATTTCAAGCTTTATTGATGCTACATAGTACAACATTTAAAACCCAAATATCATTTCATAATAAATCAAAAGTGCTCTGACAATCTAAACCTATTACATCTGGACAGTTCCCTTTATCAACAAAATTTGTAATCTCATCACAAAGTGAAATCAGGTTTGTTTGACAAGGCTTATTTTCAATGAAAACCGATTGATTTGCCTTGTATTCCCTCTAATTCCTCAAAGACTAGATCCTGTAGGGAGATTTCTACAGCATTGTCCTGGATTGATGCTATTTATCCCTTTCACTTTGCTTGTGGTTTTACAGTTTTGTCAAATTGTTGCTAGCCTGTACCGTGCTATGCTGTGCTGGGCTCTACTGGTCTGGGAAGACAGAAGCAGGAATTTCTCAGAAGCCAGAGTCCCAGCTGCACCTCAGAGCAGGGCAGCGGGGGATCCCATGGGAAGCAGTTTGAAGGGCAAAGTAGCTTGGGTTAAGATGGTGGGTCTTGAAGGACAGCATCCTCCAGGTGCAAGAATGAGCTATCCTCATGATGACCCACAGCACATCTCCAACCAAGACACTAGGAATCAGGAAGCAGACCAGGAAATGCTCTTTCTTTTCATCTCTTAATGAGGAAGAGTTTATTAGCTGTCTTCAAGTCTCCTGGACTGGGCAAGCCAGAAAAATTCAGATGAAGGTGCTTACTTTGACGGAAACCAAGGCTTTTAATACAACTTCATACTCTGTGTCACTTCTGTGTGTTGTTTTTTTTTTTCCAAACGGAAGTCAGTTTTTACCTAGCTTAATTAACAGAATGGTCTTGTATGTTTTAACCCTTTCTCTTTGCTGGTGAGCTACCAGAATTTCCACAGCCTAGGAAGGGAGAAAGGCTAAGAGCAAAGGGGCCATTAAAGGTGAACGTCTTCCAGCAGGGCTGCTGTTCATGCAGGGCTCAAATGTTTTTGCTGTTCAAGTTCAAGTGTGGCTTGATCAGGTGGGCTGGGTCAGACCTGAGTGCTGAGATCCAGCAGAGGTGGATCCACAGAGGTGGGAATGTAGTAGATGGAGAGACTCTGCCTCCTACAGGTGGCCTCAAAGTCAAAGGAAGGTTGGAGAACATGAGGGCATTAACAGGATATTTTATTGTGTTTTTTTTTACAGTGGAATGGGTTTGACTGGAAATTTTCGCAGCACGTTTGTGTATGTGTTGCATAGGAGGAGGATAAAGCAGAGGAAGAAAATGATGAAACGTTTCACAGCACAGTCTGAGTGGCTCTGGAGTCTGCATTTTCCAGGTTTCTCAGAATGAAGAGTAGAACCTCAGCGTGTCTACGTGTCAAAGGAGTCATTACAAACTTCTGGAAGTGTCTGCAGGAAGGTTTGCAGTCCAGCTGAGCACCTCATCCAAGTAGGCTCTTGAAGGACTTCTCATGACTCTCAGTGCTAAAAAAAACCTGCTGGAAAGGGAACTGCAACAGTAAATCCCCACAGCATTCAGAGCTGGTTGTTCTTCATCAGAAGAATTGTGACAGATGTAATTGTGTGTGGTGTGAGAAGAAATAGATAAGGATGAAAAAAGTTCTCCTTTTAAAAATTTAAATGGTCTATAGAAGGTAACTTCACCATTCCTTTGTCATCCTCTGCTCATTTTATTTGGCATCTGCTGTCCATTCATCTTCACTTCAAGCTTTATCCTCAACAGCTTCATTTCCCTGGGTCTTTTTTTTTCTTTTCTTTACCTTTAAGGAGCAAAGCATGACAGAATCAAGATGAAACTCAGTCTCCTTGTCTTGGCAACTTTTGCAGCCACAAATTTTGGAAAACATGAGTCCTTAGTATTCCTTTAGCACTTAAATATAAAATTTAAAGCTAACAATTTGTAGCTTGAAATCAAGTTAGAAAATTAAACGCAACTTTTCTGGCCTAGTTTTTCAGCTGCTCCATCAGAGCCATGAACTAATTAGCAGGAGCTGTAAAACTCTGTTTCTCTATAAAACCATATAATTCTGTTAGCTGAAATTTTAAATTATACTTACTGCTTTATTTGCTAAAAATACATACATATATATGTACACAGAT
The DNA here is from genome assembly GCA_013397075.1 of Rhabdornis inornatus. Lineage (NCBI taxonomy): Eukaryota > Metazoa > Chordata > Aves > Passeriformes > Rhabdornithidae > Rhabdornis > Rhabdornis inornatus. The sequence continues at coordinate 216,184 of VWZS01011031.1, read as the reverse complement.
ACACAGAAAGTGTGACTATTTCAAGAAAATAAGTTAATTTCTCTGTAGCCTTTTATTCCAATACAACTTATGTGTCCTAGGAGATAAAAAGATTGGCTCCTGTGAATGAATTTTACAAAACAATGTTGGGATGACTAGCCACTGTCTTAAAGAGTAAAAACAGTTAGCACAAGTGAATGGAAATAAATATTTCAAAGTTGTCCGCAAGTGTGAAATGTTTTAATTTTGGAAATTGCAGTATAAAAGAATGCTCAGAAGTTCCCTGCAGTTTTCTACACAGAACTGATGGCTGAGGAGATCCAAGCCTACAGGCGAATTGATGTTTCTTGTTTCTATCAGACTGGCACATGTTGCTTACAGAAAGCAGCTCATCCCCACTTATTTGTCACAGGAGGGAAGGTTCAGCAAACACAGCCTGCTTGCTCTCTGCCCAAGGGTCAGTGAGGGCCAGTGGCAAAGGATCCTTTTCTGTTCCGCTGTGGTTGAGTGGTTCATGGAACCCAAGGACAGCAGGAGAAACCTAAGCCACGAGCTCTCTGGATGAGCAGGACAGATACTTCTCAGTGTAAATGCATTTCCAGCTAAGCGGAAACGGCTTATAGAATATTCTCTTTTTGTAACAGAGAGACAATTTTTTTTCCCAAAGGATTAAAATTTCATTAAAACCAGAAAAATCCCCAAACCCAAACAAACACAAAAAGTGAAAACCAAAGGACAAAAGGTATCATGGTTCAAACTTTTTCCCACCAGGCACTGGTATCCTGGTTTCGTGATTTGAGTGTTTGGCTATCCAAGCTCCGTGCTGGTGTATCAAAACTTTCTGATGCTGGTTCCATTCGAGGCTTTTTTGTTGATGCAAGCCACATCAACAACAGTGGACAAAATCAAATAAACAGAGGAAGAAAGAAAAAAAAATATTCTGAAGAAAGGAGTAAGGTATAGAAAGAAGCAGGAGATGCTGGTATTTCAGTTCCTGCCTGTAGCTAAGGGTTTGAAATTCATAAGCATTCAGCTGATGTTCCACCAACAGAAGTACATTTCCTTTCACTCAATTTTTTAATTCTCCAGAGGTAACAAGTGACGCAAACAGTTCCTGGGTTTAGTTCTATTGTATGTGGTGAATGCGTACAGCACACCCACGATTAAGCAGAGAAATTGAAGTCAAAGCAGGATCTGGTTATGCATCCAAGATGTATCTTCTGCTCACTCCAATGTATTCATTACCTGGTATTGTTCCACTGCTGCTTTCATCAATAGAAAGTGTACAATAACAGTAAATTGGCATCCATAGGATTATGCAGAGTTGATAAGTCCCTCAGCATTTGCTGGAAGTCCTTTAGAAAGGGTGAGTTTCACCATTTCTTAGCAGACTGGGTACAGATGGGCCAGAGTGTGGCAAACGCTGTTCAACTCCCAGGAGAAGCTGGAAATATGCTGTAGTTGTTGCTTTGTCCAAAAAACTATGGTTAGAAGGGGAAGCACTGAACTGTCCCACTCACCTGTGGGTGATGGCTGCTAGGCCCACTTGCCCCACACCTGGGTTATGATGGGAAAGGATACCTAAACTTTGGGAGAACTTGAGTCTGGGACCTCAAAGAAAAAGGATTTCCAGGGAAGATACAGATCTTATAAAGAACAGTGCCCACCTGGAGTCTGATAATCAAAAACTTTTGCAAGAAAACATCTTCTGTGTGAGCGCCGAAGGCGCGAGCTCGTGAATCACATGTGAGGAACTCTGGAAGAAGACTTCTGCCCCTGGCCAGTTTTGGTTGGAAGGTGTGTGCATGATTTGTAGGGTGGCTGTTTTTAGGTATTTTAGGAACAGCTTCACTTTGACTGCATGACAGAAGGTCATATAAGCTAACTCCTGGTGGACTGGTAGTTGGGTTGAGGCAGACAAACTGTTGGATGCACATTTGGCTTTTCCCAAGTCAAGAGCAGCAGGAATAGCCTGTAAGCCAAGAGAGCCTGGGAGCACCTGCTCTGAGTTTTGCCAGGAGAAACATCTCCTTACATTCGTCTCACCCGTGACCCAGCACCCAAGCCCACATCTGCCCCAAATACCACTGAGGCGATGGGCAGCTTTGTGCCAGCTATCTATGCAAGGCTGGGAAGTGGGAGTAAATCCTGCACATAATCCTGCCCAGAATTATCATGGAATGAGCTGTAGAACTTAAAATGGTGTTCAGTAACAGCTTTTCTTGTTAAAAATCCATCCAGAAAGAATTCTTCTTACACACCTGGGAACTGTGAGTCACATTTATTCAACTGTGAGCCCCTCCACATGATTTTGAAGAATTCTGCATTTTTCTGCTAGAGAGAAAAAGCTGGAGAAAGAGCTTTCTTCTCCTCCAAGACTGGCAGATCACACAGCTGAAAGTAGAAAATTGGTCCATATTAATACATGAACATTTTAATTTATGCATCTGATTGATACTACTCCAAAATTAAATTATAATCCCATGGTGCATATAACATCAGGGTTATAATAATATAAATAATTAGTAATTAACTCTAATCAGATCAGTTAGGAAATGCCAGATTCCAAATGAATAAGCTGACTAACAGTGTCTGTGGTGAGGAAAGCCAAGAAAGAAGGAAGAAAATATAATTTGTGTCGATGGATATGGGAGGAAGTGAAAATAACAGGAAATCCATTTTCAAGAGAACTTCCTTGCCAATCAAAACAAGAATCCAACTTTTAAACACGCTCTGGGCCATGGCCATGAGACTGCAGCTCAGTGGTTAGAAGACATTCCACTCTGATCTCTCATACCCTGCCCAGAGTCCCTCCCAAATGTCTGTTATGATGTTTTGGTGCCAATGGAACCCAGTGGAACATTCCTTAGCTGCCCCCCAGGTGACAATTCCTTGGAGATGACAAGTGATGATGGCACATCAATGTCTTCCTCAAAATGCCAGTGGCACCTCGGCCTGCGAATTTAGGAATGGGTTCCTACAGAGTTGCTCCCACTAATCTCCAGGCAACTGCAAGGGGGCTTAGGACAACTAACACAGGGAGAGAGTTTCTGTACAGAAAAATGAAATAAAAAAGTCTGTGAATGGTACTTCCTGTCTAAGAGGTTAATACTGCATTCTTAACATTTTTTCTTGGCTCAAACCAGAAAAAAATATTGTTCTTTGTCTGTTCTCTCAAAAAAATAAACAGTTTTTTACAGTTTCGGTTTGGATCTCTCAAAAAAAGTCTGTTAGAAAATTCAAGATGTGCTCTTGCCAGCCGAACTGCACTTGGACCAGTATCAAATATTTCAGACAAATAATTTCAAAATAAAGTACCTGGTGTTGCATCTCTAAAACATCGGTGTGAAATATTCCATGATTGTGAGAGGGTTTTGCTTTTTATTTTCTCAATTATAAAATGTTCTTGAAATGAACACTTGCCTACAGCCAAACTTCTCATTTGTTTAAATGTTATTTTGTGATGAAAAACATTTTTAGCAAATACAAAATGATTGCTGCTCTGTGCCAAGCTGATGCTAACAGGTTCCTTTCTCTGAGGGCAGCAGGAAAAGAGAGGTGTGGTAAATTGTCACACGCTACAGAGTTGGTTGAAGTCAATGATGATCAAGAAAAACCTGGAAAGGGCTTCCTGCTGATCCTGCACCTATCTTGAGAAAAGGCTAACAACAAAATGTTAATAGTCACCAAAGTGACTATTTAACCTTTTTGTATCAACCATAAATGCTGACCAAAAGTAACCAAGACCTTCATTAAGTGTTATTTGCCTATTAACTCTCACACCCCTTAGAATGCAAACAAAGAGAAAAGCGGATATGCCTTACATGTATTACTTCTGTCACCAACACCCAGCCTATGACATACAGTTGTCATTCTCTTTGGGAAGGACTGAAAATTGTTGTCTAAAAGAAGAGGGGGATTCACAGCAAAGCAAAAGAGAAGAGAAAAAGGGAAGAATAAAACAGGAGGAAAACACCTCCACTTGCTCAGGATCAGTTGGTGGACTTTTTCTCTCTTCGTCTCAAAAACGGATACTTTTAGGTGAGACTTTTGCCTCCAACTGCATTGGAACAGAAATATTTTGTTGTATGTATCTAATAAATCTCTGTTACTATACATTCTGTCCAGACACACTCTGTAGGTAGTGTATTTTTCACCAGCAACCTTGGCCTGCTTTCCATTTGCTTCAATAAACCACACTATTTGTGAATCTGGGTTCTGGATGTTCTCACTGAATTCACCCAGACCTATGGTATCAGTAAATCACAGTATGCATGAATCTGTCACCATGAAAATTCTTGTGGAACACGACCAAACTCATAGTGCTGAATTGGTAATAAATGGAAATAAATGGTCCAGATGCACCCAGCCTCCCAGAGCTCTGAGTGCCACCAAGAAGGTTTACTTTACCCCAAGTTTCTGTGTGCTTGACTCAACAGGTGGTTGCTTGAGCTTTTTCTTTTTTTCTTTTTTTAATTTGATGCTTCAAAAAGTCACTGGCTGCTTGAACATTACTGGTGAGAGCCCACATTTCAGACTGTTTTCAGAAGTGCCACTGTTAGGTGTTATCTTAAAACTCTTCCTCTTGTATGTAAGCATGTTCAGCCTCCAATGAGATGTTTTGGTTTACTTACTTGTAGCTGTGGGAAGGGGTATTAACCCTTTAGATGCGGCAGAAATAAGGCACACAGCTACATGGTCATCTCTCAGGATAGGAAGGAGAGAGACAAGTTTTATTTAGAAACACACTTGTTTAAATAGAACGACTCACAACTCCAAGGGCAGAAAAAAAGATGGTTGGTTCAGAGAGAAAACACCTCTTTCCCAGGGCCTGGTCACACACCACAGCAGGTGTTCTATCTTGTTAATTCCTATTTTGACCAATTTATCATCCTGGGAGAGATTTTCCCTGGCCTTCAGCTGCACCAGCTTATCAGCACGGGAACAGAGCTGAGAAGCTCTGGTCTGGAATATTTTCCAGGCTGCCATCCTCCTAGCTTTCTTAAGTGAGTGTCCACAGGTCCCCCTTCCGAAATATATTAGAAAAGGAAGACAGAAGTGTTTGTGCTCCCCAGCAAGGCCAGGAAAAACAAACACAACTCAAAAAACCTGAGGACCCTTGAGTGCCAAGAACTTGATGTCTTTTCTCTGCCCAAATCCCATCACCAAGTGAAGTGCAACAGTGGACAATACACCACTAAGTGATTATACTAATACAATCATGAAAACTGCAACCATTTCACCAAAACACATATCAACAGTTCAATGTCGATATCAACAGATGAATGTCCATTCCCCACATGTAGAGGGATCATCCGGTCGGTGTTTGGTGTGTTGGGCAGCATGAAAACTGAACAGTGACCACATTCTGCTTCTGCTGGTACACGACAGAGTGGACATTTCTTGCAGGTCACAGCAAACACCCAGACGTGTCTCATCCAAAGCCTGTAATGAGGCAAAAGTGATTCACAAGAACAGGATCTCTTTTTTCTCTTTTTCCAATTTCTTTGTTCTGCCTTGGAGACAGCACTAGAATTTTACTGTTCTGTATTTGAGACGGCAACAGCCATAGGAAAAGCCTGTGCTTCTCCCATTTGACTGTCATCCATGCAATCTGTCAGGAATTCTCCTGCAGAGATTATTTTGGGCACAGAAGCATCTGCCTGAGAATTTCCTTTCCCCATGCCCACCCCAGGAATGGACCGAGACCCAGCCCCTCCCCCTTTCGAAACGAGAAAAGGGTTGTTGCTGCTGTCAGCACAGGGCAGGAGCGACGCGGCAGGGTGGACAGGCGAGAAGGGTCCTTCTGAGACCAGACAGGCAGACAGGTCTTCTCTGGTCGATGAGATAGGCGCTGGGGTCAGGAAATCCGAGCAAAAGATCATTGCTTCTGGGTGAATGAGTGACGAAGCTGAGGAAAAAAGAGAAGGCAGCACCTTCTCCGCCGGAGCAGAGGAAGCGGGCCGAAACCCAGCCCACACAGACGGGCCAGGCTACGACGTCAAGGAGGAGGGAGGAGCCAGCACCCTCCCCGGGGCCGGGAAGGGTGCCCGCATCTCTCTCTCAGCGGCGTGCAGCCCAGAACTCTGCCTCATCGCGACAGAGTGGACCGGT